>VTPC01091162.1:0-47212 GCA_011009095.1 Ignelater luminosus
TTTTTTTTCTCTTCAGTTTTATTTCTAATTGTATTACTTATTTAACAACTTATAATTAATATCTACTATACCCAAAAACGAAATTAACTGTTAAGTTTTTACATTCTTGCTTAATTCAGTTTATCTACACAAGAAGTACTCTATTTGATTTATCTCCTACATGATGCACCATTAACATTCCTTTATATTATTACCAATTGTATTTATGGGTTTCTTCAAATAGCCAATTGAATTGATTATTATTAATTAAATTTTCTTCAATACTAACAGAGCATTTACTTTGCATCATTTATATTTTGTGCAATGCATCATATTTGTCTGTAATTTATTCTTTACCATTTATGCAGTAGTGTCAGTGAGAGTTGATGCAATATGTAAGCAACCTACAGTTAAAATTTAACATCTTTTCATAGAGCTTGTTAATTTTCTTTTTTTTTGTGAGAATATCCCGAGGGGATAACCACTAGACAAAATGGCGTACAAATATATCCAAAAGGCAAATTATATCCACAATATCCATACATATCCAAATACATTCGTACATATCTAACTATATCTACTATATATCCACAATATCCAAAATATCCAGTATATCCAAATACATTCCAACATCAAATTTTATAACAGTAATCAAATATTGGCTCGAACATTCTCAACATAAGCAGTACTGTATAGGTTATAGGTTCAAATATGAAGCTAAACAAAAAAAAGTCAGAAAATTATTTCCAGGAATTTATCAATAGTTTCTTTCAAAGATCAATAAATTAAATATTTTTGGTTTTAAACGGGCTAAAAAGGAAAGAAAATAGCAACATTATATTCAAAGTTTCAAAATTTATTGGTAAATGAAACAATAAAACAACTTGTAGGAAACAAAAACGAAAGTATTCTAAAATACTAAATAATAAGAAATAATTCTTACAACGGTTAAAGGTTTATTTTTATTTCTAAATGTTCCTTTTGTTAATATTTAAAGTAGGTATTTTTACATTTAACAGTATGCAAACTAACTTAGTAGTAAAATATTGAAACTTTAATGTTCAGTAAAAACTATTTCTACTTCGGGAAAAATGAACGCATAAAACAAAAAATATGTATGTATATTCTATAAAAAACATCTGGGAATGCAAAGCATAACCACAACGAACTTCTGTTTTGTTACTTTTTTCAAATCTTGGCGGCCATTTTAACCATGTTCCCGAGGTGATATCAAAAACTAAAAGTATACGTTTCTCTTAAGTTTTGATGTAGAATACGATTGTAAAGTAAAAAATTGTTTTGAAAATTTTCCAATTTTTGGCGGCCGTCGTGACCATGTTCCCGAAGAGTTATCAAAAAACGAAGACGCCATGTTGTCTTTAGTTTTTGATGTAGAATCCAAATCTGAAGCCAAAATTTCAAAATTTGACAAAAGATGCGGACAGACATACAGACTTCGCAAATTGAGTAACGACTTAGTTGATAAAAAAAAAACTGTAATAATGGTTATCACAAAGACCATCTTAATTTTTATTCTTTAACGCTTTATATTTTTTATGATATTTTGCTTATCAATCCTTTTTAGCGTAAATGGATGGCAACCTAATAGTTGAATAGGCCCATAAAAAATAAATTTCTTTTCGATCGTTTCAAGTTGGTTAGTTGTGTTACTTTTTGGCCATCTATATTCGTCTAGATTTGACTTCAGAAATTTTATTTTTATATCCGATCCATTAATCTGCAGGACTCGATCATGATACCATCTGTGAGCGTAAAATATTACATAGTAATTTTCGACCCTGATATCTATTCCCATTTCCTCTATGCCTTCATCTTGATTTTCATCATTTGAGAAGGACTCTGGATCATCATCCTCATCAGCATAAACTATGGTGTCGATGGTATCACTTTCTTCCGAACTTTTTTTATTATTTTGTTTATTTCCCGGCTTAATTCTTAGTTTAGTTTGTTTATTAGAAACATTTTTACATTTAATTTCAATTATTTTCTCAACTTCTTTTAACCAGCATTTGGAAATGACGAGTTGAGACTGTTCATTTAATGCAGGTTTGGGTATGCTGCAAATATAATACTTTATGTCTATAAAAGTATAATCTACATTGGCTAGTGAAAGAATTCATTCATTGTTATTTTGCTCTTGCAGTTTATAAAATGTACTTAGGCAACCCAGACCATGATTTGTGGTTGATTTTATATTTTCAGTTGTCAGAGCCTCTAGTGAAGCACTTAATAATGAATATATCTTTGAACTACCTTGGCCAGTCAAATAACTGAAGGCTAATATATGCCCAAATAGAAGATTACATTTGTGAGTTTTCCCGAACGGATTACTAAATACACACAATTCCCCGACAAAAATATGTTCATTTTGAATTACTTCGGTAATATTGGATCCGATTATAGCTAATTGCTTCGGCTCTTTCACCCTACATAGTTTATCACTGCTGAGCCTGCTTTTGCTGTTGTTGAGAAGCCAACAAAACGAACTTTTCTTAATTATCATTTGTGTTTCTCCAACAAATACTTTCAAAAATAGCCCCTCTTGAAGATAAGTGTTAGCAGCAGGATCTGTAGTATAATCTTTTAAGTTCAAATAGTCGCCTACTTGTAAATCATTTGAAAGCTGGTGTAGTTCTGTTAAGTTGCTAACATCAACAATCTCTTCTGTTACTGTATCTTCTTCGTTTTCCCCACCAGTCTCAAAGCTGAAATATTCCTCATCTATAAAACCTTCACTTTCTTTATTTTCTTCGGTGTGAATTTCTTTTTCTATGTTTTCGGTTTCTTCCTCTAGCACCTCTTCAATAATCGGTAGGTTAATATTTAACCAAATCTTCATTTTCTAGTTCCATGCCTAAATTTGTGGCTGCTTCTAAAGCATCTACCTTACATTGTAGTAATATGTCGCGAATTTCTTGATCATCAGGTAAAACACTTGCAAGTCTAGGATTATTTTTTCTTGAAAATATAAATGTATTTTTCTTATTTTGACCTAAAAAGTGTTACTAATTATGCAAAAACAACAAAACTCAAATTTCTAATTAATGCTATTTATTAGAGAAATCTTGATAAAATCAAATATAAATCATCTCATAAACAGTCTTGCATGTCTCAATGTGATCACGTGTGGTCATGTGTATTAGTAACTTAGCAACGCACACCGGTGCCAATTCTATGAACCGAATAAAACTGTCTAGTCATGCCCTTTTATATCCAAATATATCCACATATTTTCCAACATATCCAACTATTTTCATTCATATGCCAGCATTTCCACATATATCCAAATTATATCCACATATTTCCAATATATCCACGCATATCCAAGGAGATGTACAACTATTTCCACTAGTGGTTACCCCCTCGGAATATCCAGAGGTAATTAGTAAATTTAACTTATAGGTTAATTTATTGTTTGGTACAATTATCTTTGTTGTATTATTAACTGATAGAACTTAAAATTTCTAGAAAATCTTCACATTTAACCTTCTGTAGCATTTTTTGTTTTTTTTTTCAACAGAAGACTAATTATAAATGGCATGTAGAAAAAAACTATAAATCAAAGTATTGGAAATTTCTAATTATAGTAAGAAGAAAAAAGTAGTTGAATGAAATGAATGCCAATAAATGAAATACCTAAACAATAAAGTAAACAAAAATTAGCATATTGAAAAACTAAAGCATTAAACTATAACATAATGAAGACAAGACAGTTGGAGATTACACATCTTCTATGATTTAGCAATATGAACTTTGTGCTTGTATAATATTAGAAAATATTTCTTCTTCCTTCTGAACTAAAATGACTCCAATTTTTATAAGTTTCAATAGATCATCGCTAATATAAAAGTGGTTTTATAAAATATGTTTACAAACATAAACGAAAGCATAGTCTGAATAATTAATTATATTAGTGTGGGTAGTTATTTCTCAAAACAATAGGCATGTATAATAACACCACACACTTACTCTAATGTTTTTGTAATTGATCTGTTTGCGAGCCCTTTGGTGGGATAAAATTAACATCCTCGTTTCCTACACCTTTTGTTAATATCAAAATGTTTAGCTATAAATTACAAATTGTAAATATTGTTTGTTCTGCTTGATTTAAATGTTAAATGCCAAGATTATCTTCATTACACCCATTATACAGTGTGTTCAGCGAGGAATGGGACAGCGCGATATCTCGGGAACGAATACAGATTTTAAAATTCTGAAAACCTTATTATAAATGTAAGGTAGGGGCACATATTTTGTGATAAAAAGTTTTTAAATTAGATGCATCACCGCCAGGTGGCGCTAACTTAATTTTTTGTAGGCGAATACCCTACTTTTTATTCAATTTTTGGAATTTGCAACATATTTGTGATGACTTTCCTTATAACTGCTACCAACCTATCTGGTTTACTTTTCGGGAAAATAATAATTTTTATAAATTTAACATGTAAAAGATTGTATACTGCAAATTCTTCTACATTTCTGGAAGGTGTACCGTAGACTACACTTTTTAAATGTCCCCAAAGAAAGTAGTCTAAAGGAGTTAAATTCGGAGAACAAACTGCCTTTTACTTCTGTTGTTTAACTAAAGACAAAATGAGAAGGAAAATTATGCCATCATCCCACAAAGATAAAAATCCAACTATACTGATGCAAATTGTTCAATACATACCTATAGATATTCTTTTGTTTTTAGAAGTTATTAAATAAAGTAGTTTTTTTTAATTATATTTTGTTTTGAGACTTTTATTTAATAACAATGTTAAACATATGACAATTCTAAGGTGTTTTTTAAATAACAAGGGACCATTTAATAAAGTAAAAAAATTACATGTTTACTGTGTTTTATTTGGAAGTAATAAATGTCATGAATCATGCTTAGAGCCTACGAAAAACAAAAGCCAGCATCCTGAATTTATGACATCAAACTGAGAAGCAGTTATGTCATGTTGTCAGGACAACTGTTGCTGTTGATATATAAGATAACTAGTTACAATACTTAAAAGGAGATCTAGTACCTAGATAATGCATAAAATTTGCATGAATATATTTGGCGACTTTAAAGCTTCATTCACAATACCTAAATTAGTAATTAGAATTAGCACTTATAATTATACTCAGAATATCTTTGAAAGCTTGCATTCACATTGTTAAAGTTAATTTAGCAATTAGTCAGTATTTAACTGCGCCCTCTATGAGCCATTCATAAGAAGCAGCTGCAGTTTTCTTAGGTAACGACATGAAATTTGTGAAAAATATAACGTGCATGTGACTCCTATAACGCCAAAATTAAATAAGTACAAAACCTTTGAAAATCACTTTTTTTAAACACGTGAGCACTTCTGGATTTTAGAGGTTATGAGCGACTGAAGGAATAACACCTGCGACAGCGCGCCATACAGACAAGAAAGCAAGAATTTACGAAAATGCGCATGACAAAAATTTCAATTAGTACATAAATTAACAAAAAAGCTTGGGCTTTGCAAGCTTTTACGTTAAGTACTAAGTATAATTACTAATTGATTTGATTCTGAATGATTATATTGTTATGAAAGCTTACAAAGTTCTGCGGCTAAGTGTAATTACTAATTTAGCTATTGTGAATGAAGCTTAAGAATGACATCGAGGAAAAAAAATATTATGGTGGGGATAGGACTCGCGTCTGTATATTTCCTTATACCTTGCTTAAGTCCACAGGTATCATATAAACAAAAAGTAAACGCACTTATCTTTTTATGTGTGCAACACAATTGCTCATTCCTATGTACTTTTCATTTCATTTGTCTTTACTTTTCACATTAGTTATACAGTGTGTCCCAATTTCAATGCTCACTATTGGGATCTCGGAAATTTTAAGAGGTACGAAGTCGGTTAAATTAGAAAAGTTTTGGCTATTTTGGAGATTAGTTTACTTATGCTTTTGTTTTATCAAAAAAGTTCATGGCTTACTAGATATTTGCAAAAACGAAATTATCTTATATTTTTAAAGTGAAATATCTCAGGAACGAGCAAAGATAGAAAATAATAGCAAAGGGGATGTTTTAGAGAATTTACTCCAAAACAAAAAAATTATTTTCGCAATTATCTTTTGTTTTA
Organism: Ignelater luminosus; assembly: GCA_011009095.1. Taxonomy (NCBI): domain Eukaryota; kingdom Metazoa; phylum Arthropoda; class Insecta; order Coleoptera; family Elateridae; genus Ignelater; species Ignelater luminosus. The sequence continues at coordinate 6,094 of VTPC01091162.1, forward strand.
CTTCGGCGGTGAAACGTAAATCCAAATTTTTCTAGTGGAACGACTACTTGATTTCCATATTACTGAATAGCACGCCTTAAATGCTTTTCAGTGGTACATGGTTTGACATAGCTATTCTTTTGTTTTACCGAGTTATGAAGTGAAAATCATTTTTCATCATAGTGTGCCATGACAGCTAACACACAAAGTCGTGGAGTTTTATCAAAGAAATTCATTTGTTATGCAAAAATTGCTAAAACAAAATAAATACGCTTTTATGGGGCATTAGCTGCTTATTTGATGCTATCTGTGAATGCTCAGTAAATTATCTTAAAAGCGTCTTTTGTTTTGTTTTAGGAATTGTTACATAACAAATGTAATTTATCTGACAAAAACCAATGATTTTTATATGTTTAAAGCCATGGCACACTAAGTGGGAAATGCTTTTTATTTAAAAGAAAATAAGATAATTTCGTTTTTAGCAAATATCCAGTAAGCCGTGAACTTTTTTGAAAAAACAAAAGCATAAGTAAACTGATCTCCAAAATAGCCAAAACTTTTCTAATTTAACCGACTTCGTATGTCTTACAGTTTCTGAGATCCCAATAGTGAGCATCGAAATTGGGACACACTGTATACTCATTTTGTAATAGAATTATTATATTATATTATTAGATCGCAAACATATCAGTTTTAACCATTCTTACTCATTTAAGGTTTTGAAAAATCATATTTTAAGTTCTTTTTATTTGAATTTGCCCTTAAGATAATAATAGTATACTCGAGCAATATATTAAAATATCTATAATTGAAAGAAAGTATCAAGATGATGGTTGTTAATTTAAATAAAGAAATGTGAAACAAAAACAATACTGAATAGTATCTTATTATTTTTTTTCCCACAGTATTAACATATGATAATCCCACCAAATGCGGATTGGTATGGACTCCAAAAATAATGGCGTATCGATGTAGAACTTGCGGTATCTCACCATGCATGTCCCTTTGCACCGAGTGTTTTAAGAACGGAAATCATAAGCTGCACGATTTTAATATGTTCATTAGTCAAGCTGGAGGAGCCTGTGATTGTGGAGATACGTCCGTTATGAAAGAAACAGGGTGAGTATTATTGAGATTTCATTTTCTTTCACTGATAATTATAAATTATTTTAGATATCTTAGATGTTGGCTTTTCTGAAATATTTAAAAAAGTGTAAGACGTATATATTACGTAGGTGTATCAATATTTTTGTTTTTGTTCTAGATACGCTTTAACTAAATAGATTTAGAACTGACAGATATTTTTAATACAATTTATTTGCTTTTATCTTATAATAGGATTGCTCTTACTCTTTTAATAATGTCTGCAAATAATTGGCACGACTACATGTGTGATCGACATGCTTCTAGGTGAACTGTTCCAAGTGGGATAAAGGAATAAAATTGTAAACAAACAAACTAGAACACTGTCAAAATACTATCATCCCACATAAGTACATTATATTTAAATTTATCAGGTCAATCAATACATCTGCAAATTTTTACATATTACAAATTGATAAAAATATAAAAGCTGAAAAGTATGAGAACAATTTCAGAATTATATTTAATATTTTGTTATGAAAATGATTAATATTGTATTGCCTGAAATGGTGTAAATCCATCAAATGCTTTGAATGATTTTTTTCTTGTTAGGCCTATGTTTGGCTTACACAGAAATTTTAGCAATTCATCATCAAAAATTGGATAAGGCTATTGTATGCAATTTAATAGGCATGAGTTGAGTGACACTAATCGCTGTTATAAATATTAGTAGATGTTTACTTTAAATTTAAGTTTTTATTGTTTAAATAGGATTTAAAAAAATGTATGACAAAATTTAAAAAGTAAATAAGTGTAAGGAAGAATATATTTTAAAATTTTATAGAACTTAACTAGTTTTTAAATGCTAGTAAATAAAATCAAAATTCAAAGTTGATATAAAGAAAAAACTAATTTGTTTAAATTACGTCTTAATTAGTGAAATAGACTTGTTTTGAAGTTAAAGAGGATACTTGAATTTCATATAATATAAATTGCAATCAGTGACAATAATTTTAGAAATTGGCAACTTGATTCTGGTTGAAGAATTATTTTTAGGTATTAAATTGTTTTTATTTTTACTCGCACATTAAGTGAGTTAACTAAAAAGTTTTTACAGCACATATGTTGTAATTTTTTATATTTTTAAAATATTCTATATTTACATTTTATAAACAAAGTAGTATAACAAGTATAAAATGCGTTATTTCGTAATAAAAAAAAATTTACTCTAGATTATGTTGATTAAAGGTCTCTTATTATAAGATCTTTTTTATTGGTGTTTATTTTTATAACTAGACATTAATGGTCTAGAATCAGTGGTTTCAAAACTTTATTAATATTTACTTTTTTTATACATGCCTTCCTTTTGGATAAATAACTTAGTAATGCTTTTTTCATAAGTATTGCACTACCCTTAAAGTTTGCTTCCGCCCAAAGTGAAATGAAAGTATGTTATTCTTTTTTATTTTTAGTGACCTGAGACTTTGAGCCTACTACAATTGTTGATTATTTTTTGTTTTTGGAAGTAACCCTAACAATACTTACATTTTTGAAATTGTCTAGATGGACAGTTTTCAAAAATGTAACACAATACAGAGTATCTTATTTTAGAAGAATCATCTCAGTTATCACCACCAAAAGGCTTTAGACTTGGCAACGTTGCCAGTATCAAAATTAGGTTTCTTGTACTTAGTAATATCTTTATACCAAATTCGGTATCAATCGTACTATTACTTATTGAAATAAGGAATTTATGCATGACTTGACGGAATCAGTGTATTATATCTTCTTATTTTATCACTCTCATCCTTAATTTATTGTTCTCAAAAAAAATGGAAATGTTGAAATTTACATTTTAATATTTTTTTTATCTTGCTCATTTCCAATAATCTCTACAGATTCTAACCATGTTAATATCCTATGTACAGTCAACTCATAAAGTAATGTGACAAAATGCCTTATATTTTAGTGGTTAATATCTGAATTAATGTTAATTTTTGTAATACATAACTATTAACTCATACAATTGGCCTTAGTTAATTGATTATCCCCTAGTGGCATAAAGCATTCTTAACAGTGTTGTCAAGTTTTAAGTACATAATTAATCAATCAAAAGTAGTAGAATTCAGATGTTAATCCAGAATTCTGTAATCAGATTGCTAGGTTTTAAAGTTTGCATTGTGTTTGCTAATAATGACTTTGAAAATGCTTTTTGCAACTGGGGTTAATACCTATACAACATAAGATTGGCCATTAGATTAGCCATTAAATGCTTAATTTGCCCTTTTCCTAGTTAAAACTTTTAATATACAGGGTGATTTATGAGGTAAGAAATTTTAAGTAAACTTTTTTTCTGGTCGACTGTTTTTGAGACATTAAGGCAGAAGGTTTCCTGAATTAGATTTTTTTACACGATGGCTCGTTGAAATTGTTCTATTTAGAATTTTACATAAAACAAAAGCAACATACTGAAATTATTGTGCATTATTACACTCTTTATGCATCTTATTTTATTCATGTCTCTTGTCATTTTCTTTAATAATAACCAACTGCAATCTTTAAAAGTATTCATCGCAGGCATAATGCACAACAACACAACTAATGGAGGATGGTCATATACCCTAAAAACAATATTTTATGTGAAAATAAAATACTGCTATGTATTTTACTGCAAATGAAAACAGACGGACACCGAGTATAAAATTAATAGTAAGCTATGAAAATTGCTTGGAAGCAAAAGATACAAGATGATTGTTGTCTATTTGAAAATCTTCTTTGATATTCCCAACGACTTTGTAAAGTATTATCGTTGCAAAATCCATAAACAAAACTAATAGGCTAGATTGTGTAACTTAATGCCATGCGTTAATTGATGTTTGAATGAAAGGTTTCTATAAAAACAAATTGAAGCTTTTCGTTCGCAACGTCATTTAATGTATGATGTTAAGTTATAAAATCTGATCTAATATTTTTTATTGCTGAACTGCATTCTTGGAGAAATTTATATCTCTAGGCGTTTTAACTGATTTGATCTTCAAGTGAGCCGTACTCTCACCAAGATTTTAAAAAGTAAGTATTTTTTGCCTTCCCACAGCTGCAACAGCATTTCACTAGTAAATTGATGAGAAAAAACAGACAAAATGAGTGATCAAAAATAACCCAGTCTTAAACAATGCAATGTGCATTTCAATTACTTCAACCTGCTCTAACCTTACTTTTTAAGTGAACTGCACTTCTCCAATAAAGAAGGCTACAGTGGTGGAGGTAAGACCAGCTTACTCTAGGTTCAAGGAAATACTGTCTAAGTTATCAAATTTGTCTGGTGCTACTTGGAGCTGACCCAAAGTTGCTCGAGCACATGTACATTATATTATTACAGAGATTGGTATCCAGAACAAAAGAAATGTCATGCCATATATTGATAATTGATTCTTATGAAAGTTCCCTTTTTTTATGAAAATTTTTAATACTTACTTTGTCGTTATTAACAAATTTTTTCATTTGTTATTATAATGTATTATTAATTACTGCAAACATCACACTACACTATTACCCACAATTTCTGTTACATTTTAAATACAGTATAAATAACAATCAGAATAAAAATACATAATGAAACTTTTATTAACAATAGAACAACTAAACATTAATTACAACTTATAAATATTTTTCAATTCTGTTTCCATTATTATGATAAATGGCAGCAATTCACTTTGGAGCAGCAATACACGCGGCACGCACTACCTCATTAGGAATGTCATTCCACATCTCGACATTTGGCTTTTTAAAACACTTAATATTACCAACATTTGAAAGATTAAACTGTATGCTCATGTGTCCCCAAACACAGAAATTCATTGAATTTGGGGGCTACTCATCTCTCAGTGTAAAGTCTGGTAGATTTTCCTTGCATCATGATTGCACTACTCTAGTTGTATGGCTAGGTGCACCGTCTTGATGAAAGCAAAAGTAGTCATTTCCATATAACGTTAAAGCTTCTGGAAATATATGACCCTTTAAAACATGTTCTATATAATACTGAGCATTAATTTCGACACCTTTATCAATTACAACAGAGGAAGCTGACTACACAAAGAGATGGCTCTCCGGATCGTAACAGATGATGTCTTATTTTGAAATCTTGATACAATTTTCTATTTTCAGGAATATCTTCTATGGAGACAGTGTATAATCTGTAGTTTTGTGTGTTGTATTGTTCTTCTAATACAGAGAGTTTCTCATCTGACCATATGATGTCAGAATCAGCATGCCAAACGCAAAGCCAGTTGATTGTGATGCAAAGTACCGACGCTAAACAAAAAACGATCGCAAATTGAGCTCAATAACGATTTTCTCTCCGCTAGAGGCGCTGTTGATCTACGTTAAATTTGACAATTTAAACGTCAGTTTATAAGTTTGAGGTTACTAAACCTTAAATTTTAGAAAAAAAGTAATAAATAATGCGTTTTTGGAAACTTAACTCGTATTTCTGATCTGATCAAACAAATTACATGATATAGTTATTTGGGTTAACTTGATTTATTCAGAAATAGTTGCGCAACCCTACAAAAACTGTTTTACAGCAATTTATAAAAAAATAATTGTGAAAGTGAAGATGACAACTAGGCAATAGAAAATATACACTTGCTCATACAAACTTTGCAAAGAATAAAAAATACGCAACAACAAGGCATTAATAATTAAACTGACGTTTAAACTTGTCAAATTTAACTTAGATCGACAGCGCCTCTAACGGAGAGAAAATCGTTATTGAGCTCAATCTGCGATCGTCTTTTGTTTGGTGTCGGTATTTGATATCACAATCAACTGGCTTTAGCCAAATCTTAAGAATATTGCATCTTTGTTTTCTTTTTTCTATACTGTTCTTTATTAACCCATGAACTTTACGTTTTTTAAATGTCCTTAGTCCCAAGTCTTTACGTTTTTTAAATGTTCTTAGTCCCAAGTCTTCATGAACAATACATCGAATTGATTCGCATTTCATGTTTCAATCTCTTACCGTTTTTTGAAGTCTTGGCAGTTTCATCGAATACGCTCTCTTACTACTTTTATTCTTGATTTCGTAGGTACTGTCCTTTTTCTATCTGCAACTCCCCCTGTTTCTTGAAGTCTTTTTATGGTACAATATACGAACATTCTTGTACTTCCCAGCTTTTGCTTATCTCTAAATATTTTCCCCGCTTTGACGCCACTTAAATATATTATATAATTTGCCTCAGTAATTTAATTAAATTATAAGATACAAGATGTCTACAGATTACACACATACTGAAGTTATTTTAGTATTTATTTGACAGTGGTTAATGACAACAGTAGCCCAGTTAAATTAGACCAAAAGAAGGTGATCGAGCAAAAAAGGTCCTGGAGTTTTGAAACTTGGTAGAGTTGTTCGTTGGTGCCTAGTGTACAACATACTAAAAATCCCCGGAGGGGGCCCATTTAAAGGTTATTCGTTACGCTTTTTCCCAAATATCTCCAAAACTATCAATCCTCGCAAAAAACACTCCATATACAAAATTAAAGTAGGCAACATTTTCTATAAAAAAGGTTCTATTCATTTTTTTGTACAATTAATAATTTTGAAGATACAGAGCAGAGAGTTCTTAAATTGAGAAGAAACTGCTTTACTCCTCCCAATCTCAGCTTCACACCTCTCGGTTACCAAGTCCCTCTCTTTTTCATCCTCTCTCTCTCTCTCTCTCTCTTTCTCTCTCCTCTCTTTACCTTATGATTAACACTTAATCCATATGCTGTCGCAGAAGATGATAACTGAAGGCATTGAGACAAGAATAGCTGATGGAGATGCTGACACCAGCATTGTACAATGTGGAGTTGATAAAGCAACTACTGACTACAACACAGCAATTATAGGAGAAGACGTTGATTTGCTTGTCTTACTGATTGCATTAGCACCATCACAAACAAACACATTTTGCATCAAACCAGGAAGAGGAAATGTTGAAGCAAAAACATATTCTTCATTTGAGTTACAAAAACTTGAATACTCAACAAGTATTCTTTTTATCCATGCATTTTGTGGGTGTGACACCACCTCATTTGTTTATAGAAAAGGTAAAGCATAGATTGTGAAAATGTTTGGAAAACATGAAAGACTCAAAGCCATTGCCGATGTATTCTACGATGCCTCATTGACGCTAGAGGAGGTGTCAGGAGCTGGTGAGCAAATGTTCTCAAGACTATCAAGCATGTGAAAATGACTTGAAGAGCCATAGATACTCCGCATTCTTGAAATCTGCAAACAAAGTGAAGCCTGATCTTCTGTCACTGCCACCCATGAAAGGCTCACTCCAGCAGCATGCATTTAGAATGTTTTTACAAGTGCAGCAGTGGTTGGGCAACCACCTGCCACCTGAACATTGGGCGTGCATACGGAGGTAACGATGGATCACTGGAGCCCCTATCAACTAAGAATGCTGCGGCTCATGCCTCAATCTTGAACACCATTTTTTGCAGATGCGTGGCAGGTTGTGAGAGATGATGCAGATGTCGAAATGCTGGAATAAAATGCACTTTAATCTGCGGCAACTGTCAAGGAACTTGTGCAAATAGAGTTCCTCCAGAAGATGAAGAGCTCGATGAGGATTTTTGGCCCGAAGAAGATTACTTATGATCTAACAGTGATAAAGATTTTAAGGAAAGATGTGATTTTAAAAAATTACATGTATATGTTGCAGCCACTTAGTGTAATTAGCCATTTCATGAAATGGCTAGACGTTACATGAAACACTGCCAAATAATGAAATGAATAAATATTTCAGCAAAAGGTTAAATATTTTAGACATTACATGAAATGCATTCATGTTTCTGCCAGTTGATGAAACCAAACTAAATTACAGTAAGTGACTAGGTTTCTTAGACGTTTCATGTAATGCTGAGAATCGATTATTAGGCAAAGTATTATTAAAATAAAATAACCTGTTTATTAATTAGAATTTAGTTTGTGGTACGAATAAAAAGGAAAGAAAGAAATACTTACTCTTTTTGCTTTGCAACTTTTTCTGCACAATATAAGTCTAGTTTCTCATAAAACCTAGTTTTCTGTTCACTCTTGAAACTATCAATATCTGCCATCGTAAAGGTTATGTTTACTGGCTTTCTCTCGTGGTTTGATAAAACACAGCTGGGAATTATTTTTTCTATTTTACTAAATGCAAAATCGAAATCTAGCCACTTACTGTAATTTGGTTTGGTTTCATCAAGTGGCAGAAGCATGAACGCATTTCATGTAATGTCTAAAATACCTAGCCTTTTGCTGAAGCATTTATTCATTTTATTATCTGGCAGCTTTTCGTAATGTCTAGCCATTTCATGAAACGGCTAATTACACTAAACGGCTGCGACATATACATGTGGGTACTTTTAGTATGCTGTACGCTAGGCACCAACGAACAATTGCCAAGTTTCAAAACTCCGGGATTTTTTTTGTTCGAAAAGTCTAATTTGACTGAGCTGTTATGGGTCACAGTGTACAATGTGTAAAATGACCAATAAAGTAATAGTAACAATTAAAAACAATAAGCAAGCAACAGTTGCCAAAACTAGTGAATAAATCTTTTGTTTCCAAGCAACTTTTATGGTGTACTACTAACTCGAAAAATAAACAAAACAGAGTTTAGGGTATCGCTGGATTCTCTGCACTGAAATCTATTTTTATTACTTTAGGATTGTGTAAAGCCTAGTCTAGGGTAACAATAAAAACTAAATTTTTTTGGGAAAATGATATGCCAAAAATGGTCATTGACTCTTAGACTATTAGAGGATTACCTGGTTCAGTGCATGAAATAGGTTTGAATGATACTTTCATTTACAGAAGAAACAAGTCACAACTTAATTCCATCATTGCTTAAGTGCTAATTGAAATTAGCAGAAGTAAATATTTATTATGCATGTAATGTTCTTTGTCATACTCTATAAACAGCCACACAACAAAAACATTTTGTTTATCTTTTATTACCTACCTTTTTAGAATGTTTCATTCATTTATTCTTTTTTTTTAGAACCTGTCACTCTTATAACCAACATCCACCTTTGGATCTTTTTATGTTTATTTAATTTTCTTAAAAATTCATTATAATTAAGTAAATAAAATTTTATTGCATACTTATATATCTCTGATCTAGATTGAAGTCAACTATATGAACTACTGCCATTTATAGTTTTTGCTACACAAAATGAGCGATTTGTTTAAACTAGAAGATGCAATACTGGCAGATTATAATTATTTATATAAATTAGTTAAGAGTTGAATGCACCTAACTCCCAGAATCAAGTATTTCTTCTCTACTTTAATTTCTTCAGATCAAGCATCAGGTATGAAAATACCAAGTGTCCTGAAAAACTTATGTATCTATTAAAGTAAAATTCCAAGATACCGGATGCTAAAGTTACACACATACTAAGCGTTAAACAGTATGGATGTTATAGTTTTTAATAGAAATCAATACAGGTATATTTTCAATGTAAACGTTTACAAATTAACTTCGAGTAAATTTCAAGAATCTATGTAAAGCTTATTTAAAAATCTTTTTTTTCCTCTTTATAGGTTTTGTGATCGTCATGGTTCAAATCGATCAAAAAACAAGCCTTCGGCACCAACGGATCTTATGTGCGTTGCAGAAGCAATGATGCCTAGAATTATTTTGAGACTGATACAGCATCTTAGAGAAAATAGGTATATATTGTTTATTATTTATTTGTTTACAGTTCAACTTGTATTAATTGTGAACAATTCACTTTATGATAATATAAAGGTCAAGCATTATAAATTCTTTATGCATAAATATCCACAATAATAATTGTTTATGCATTAATTCATTTTTGTTTTAGTCGTAATGGTTCTCCTGATGCTTATAAAGGTGCAATACAAGATACTGATTCATTTATTTCCATGTTGTTGGATTTTAATGACATGGGAAGTCTTATGAGGCGTGTCATAACACAAGCACTTACTAATCCACAAGTAAGTAATTTATTTATTTTATTGTTTTAGTGTAATTTCCAATTCATTATTTTTAGATGTATAAAATGCTAAATGAAGTATCGCAATCTACAACAAACTCGGAGTATGCACAGTATATGGCTGATTCTAAACGTATTTATGAAGATGCTCTTAGATCACTTCCAAATCCTGAACCGATGGATGAATATAGAGATTGTCCATCTCTTCAAGAACATCTAACACATCGAACTTTTTTAGAAGAATTAGTTTTTTGGACGGTCAAATTCGAATTTCCTCAGAAAATTGTGTGTTTGTTGTTAAATATGTTACCTGATCCAGATTATAAAGTAATAACAAAAAATTTAAGATGTAAAATATTTATTTTAAATCAACTTAATTCTTTTAGGAATCATTAACTAAAGCATTTGTGTTACATTATAGTAGAATATCCACAATGTTAGAACGTTCATCAGATCCAGATACATTAAGCAACAGGGTTGTACATGTTAGTGTTCAATTATTTTCTAATGAAAGCCTGGCTTTACGCATGACAGAACAACACAATTTATTACAAGTAATGGTGGTTAGTTTAAAATATATGATGAGCAAGATTCTAATACAAAATACTTTACATGGTAATAAATATCATTGTTTAATAAATGCAGATTTTAATGGAAAATTGTTTTTGTTGTAGATCCTGATAAAAATTTTCATTATGTAGTCGACTGCGGCAGACCAGTTATGAAAGAACACTGTTATTGGCCTTTAGTTTCAGATCTTAACAATGTTTTGTCACATCGACCTGTTGCATTGAAATTTATGGCAGATGATACTCTTTTAGAAATGTGGTTTACATTTTTATCAATGTTTCAAGGTATTATAATCAAGTATTCATATAAATCAATGGTCCTTTTTTTCAATTTACATTGTTAATATAGGAATGAATGTGAACCAGAGGGAACTTAGTCAACATGTAGAGTTTGAACCAAACACATATTATGCAGCTTTTAGTGCAGAACTGGAAGCGAGTGCTTATCCAATGTGGGCACTAGTTTCTCATCTTGCTGATGAATCAACTGTTTCACTTACTAGAAGGGTTTTGTCTGCATGTTTATCATCATTGTTAGAATGGCTGGATGCTATTAATTTTACTAGTCCTAATGTGGTAAGTTTTATTAAAATTTGTTTTAATAAATATGTGGCTTTTTTTAAATCTCTTTTTTTTAGAAATTTTATCATTTTGTATTTTGTTTTAATTTATAAAAGAAGACTTAATGTTCTTCTTTTTCTTTTCTTTCAGAGTGATAGCGTGCAAGTGTCATTTCACTTGCCACTTCATCGGTACCTTGCTGTTTTTCTGTGCCAGGCGGTTGCCAAACAAGGATTGACATTAAATGAAATTTTACCCCATTCAGATACATTGCATCTGCTTATGATGCATCCATTAAGGGTTCAGGTAAGTAAATTAAATTATTTCTGTAGTTTTTGAAGTAAACAGCATTTAATTCATGTTAAATCTATTTTAAAGAGTTGTTATTAACAGAAGTTCTTCTGCTTGCAAAGCAAACAAAAAATTTTATTTAATTATAACAAATAGCATACCTGAAGAAACAATTAATGAACTTTTAATAATAACTATTTGTGTATTAATGCACCGAAGTTTAATAATAATAAAAATAATAAATTGTGAAATTAATATATAAAATTTGAAAAAATGATACAAAATTTTTAGGTTATGTGTACTTCACATAATTAATCTAATATTTACAAATAATATCTTACAGATATGAGTTGTATAACAAACAAGTCCAAAGAATCATTTGTTCTATGTCCACAATTTGCAAATTTTACACCAGTGCTCTTATGCCTTATCAAGACACGTTTTCGTAAAACAACCAATAACATTTAATATACTGAATATATGTTTGTTTTTAAAAGTCATCATAATAGGCATCTCTCAAGGAAACAAAAATGCAAGAAGTAAACCAGACAAAACAAAAATATCAGTAATGCATATTCAACCGTGAACTTTTAAACACAGCTTTATCAACGAACTCTGAAGGAGTTGTTACTGAATTTGCAAAGTCTGTCTGTCTGTATGTATGTCCGCATGTTTTGTCAAATTCTGAAATTTTGACTTCAGATTTGGATTCTACATCAAAAACTAAAGACCACGTGGTATCTTCGTTTTTTGATAACTCTTTGGGAACATGGTCAAAATGGCGGCCGAAAATTGGAAAATTTTCAAAAAATTTTTTTTTACTTTAGAATCGTATTCTACATCAAAAAATAAGACAAACATGTACTTTTAGTTTTTTGATATCACCTCGGGAACATGGTCAAAATGGCTGCCAAAGTCTGAAAAAAGTTACAAAACGAAGTTCGTTGTGGTTATGCTTTGCATTCCCAGATGTTTTTATTTTAAATTCATTTTTCTTAATCATTTACCTAATGGTAATTTCAGTGTAGTTTATTATCCTTTTGTTTAGGTTCTTTGACTATCAAACGAATACAATCTGCTGTTGTAAAAATGTAAAGCATAGTGTTTTTCAACCATCCATTAACGAATTGTGGTTAGTGTGTGGGAATGATTGATATACGGTAAATAATTTAAGTCTCAATTTTCTAAGATGAGCAACTCACTTTACATATGCAGGTGGCACTAATATTATAGTGAACAGTTTCAAATTTTTATTTCTGATTTCAATTGTTTGTTAACCATATGAAATATGAGTGTTTGATGTTTATGTATTTTAACAGTCTTATTTAAATTATTATTTATTTATTTAAATTTCTATGTTGAAATGCATGCCACAAGTGAAATTTAATAAAGAACTACTTAGTGAAATAATTATGGTGAGTAATAAAAGCATATTTAAAGCTGAAATGGTCATACAACATGATTATTAAGCAGCTGAAGAAAATGAGTATTTATGTTTCAAAACCGTATTTATGTAAATTAAAAGAATCAGACAGAAAGATATTCTCTGAAATTTATAACGTTGAAGAAACAAGACCGTCCATCAAAACTTACAAATCGGCCATCTCAGAAAGAATGTCCAAGGTGTTATACATAAGTATGTCATCAACAATTCAAGAATTACAATTCAAATTGATCAAGAAACTCAAATGCCGCCAACTTAGTAATAACATTATGAAGAATGGGTATCAACATTCCTGAAGCCTGTATCTGAGATTAAGGCAGGACAGATAGCAGCAAGTAATAACTTCTGATGAAGCATGGGTGTATTTAATGAACTGTGGTGGAAAACAAAAAGTGCAATATACAATGTGTTCTATACTAAAATCGGCGAACCAATGCAGTGATCACATGAAAGTCGCATGGACAATATGCGCTAGGACCCATCTGAGTCAACGTCCAATTTACACTAGCAAGTTTTAATAAAATACTCGCCAAATTTAAAATAAGTAGTGTTTAGGTATTCACGTTAAAGTCTATAATCCAAAAACAAAATTTACAAACAAAATAAACATGAGAAGTAAAACGGAAGCACGGAGGTTTTAGGTTATGTTAGATTCTGTATGTATCAGTATATAATAATGCACTGTTCAGAAGATGTTCACACTTCCGTGTGTGAAATCGACTTCAAGCACATGTTTTTCAGCCAATTAAAAAAGAGCTTGCGTTGATCACGCACTTTTATTATTGCATTGGTTCGTTGATTTTAGTATAGCTTGCCAAGGCCATAGCACTTTTAACATAGGGAAAATGAACCTTCAAGACCAATTTTTGTTGAACCTGGTGCCAAAATCGATGCCCAATCTACAATACAATAACTAATCTAAAAAACTGTCCTGTTTTCTCCAAACACCTAATTTTGATACAACACGATCTAAATGTATTATCTAGGAAAGATTATTGTCTATGTTCAAGCCAAGTCAAAGTCAAATCAAAATCATAATTGTTCCAGAAACCTATCACATATGTTCAAGCCTAAAGATTACATCCAGTCTGTTCTAAAACCCTTTATAAAAAAAGCTCACAAGATCCTGATGGAGATTACTGATTTTTACCAGGATTTAGCACCAGCCCATACCACAAAGATAACATTTAAATTTTTAGAAGAAAGAATTAAGTACACAAAACCAAACAAATGGATGCCCAACTCCCTCGACTCATCCTCATGCAATTACTTTTCATGGGGCTATTTAAAATTGCAATTAAATAAAAAAAAATGTCAGCACCATTAATTATCTTTAAAAAGCAATAGTTAGGAGTTTGTAATATTCCTCAAGATATTATCAATAAAGCACTTAAGTCTTGACCAAAAAGGTGTAGAAATAGTATATTGAACAATAAGAGTAGATATGATGTCCTTTTTCAATCAAGCTGTATAAAATACTTTTTCTATGACTAAACAAAATAATTTAAAAATTTGAATATTTTTAGGTTAGATTTTTGAAGTTGACATATTTTTGTTTAATAACCAGTGAAGTTCTACTGATCTCTCATCAAACTTCCTGATTGGTGGATTTACAGCCACAATTGTGTGTGCGTGTGTGTATGAAACGTATCTATATTTTCTGCTGGAATTGCCTACTTTTCAATTTAGTAAAACATGGAAAAATAGATGATTTACTTGTAGGAGTAGAAACAACATATTACTGAAAGTGGCAACATATTGAAAAATATTTGTTCACTCACTTACTCACCATAAGAATCAAATAATCTACATATTCATATTTGCATCTGCTATTTAGACGAGAATCAGGCCATTTGAAGGCCGGCCCAAGACGAGTTGACTCTTAGTGGCTTTTCATTAATCATCGAATAGGAGGAGAGCAAGGGAAGTGGGTCAAAGTTAGAAATTTTGCACTTTTTGAAAACGAAAAATCAGAATGACTCAAGAACGGGTGGACCGATTTTGACCAAACTTGGAGGGTATGTGGAACGTATTTTTTGCATGAGGATTGACCATGAATTTTTTGTTAGGTTGTACATAATAGGTATTTTAATTGTTTTCGTTGTACAGTTTGGATAACCTCAAAACTAATCACCATCACTGCACAGAATATGACCTTGCCAAATCCATTGCCTATTTGAAATAGGAATATTTAAACAGTTAGAATGTTTTCTTGTAAATAGATTATTTTCATAACAATTTGATATTGTTAAGTAACTATGAAAAAACCGGGCCTGTAGCTTATTAAACTGAAGACATAAAAACCACTAAAGATGTTAATTTCATTTTATATAAAACTGACAACATTGCGTTTGTGGGTGTTCTGTCATACAATCTAACTTAAAATCGCTTAAGAAACCCTAACCATACATGTAAGACCGGTTTAAACTGAAAAACTAATGTTCATACTGCTAAATTGGGTGAATCTCCATGGCCAGCACTCATGCAAAGAAACTGTGAACGCATAATAATTTTCTTCGACTACTCTATGTACGCAGAGTGAACATGATGACACCTAACAGCCAAAATGGATAAACTTAATTAGGAACTTATGGGCAGGCCTAGCAATCTGGGGACCAGGGGTGCTGTCTTGTAAAGTCCCCAAAGAATTTTTCGCCTTAGGTAGTTTCAAATCTGAGCTCACAGGCGTTCGTGGGGGGGGGGGCGGAATGGGGGTTTTGGGAAGATATTGAAGCGGCATCTGAAGCCGCTCGAACCGACTTCGCATCTTTTACTAGAAGGCGCGATAGGTCAAACTTTGGAAGGCTCCTAGCTCTGAAACTATAAGGGCTACAAGAGTCTGGTTTTCGCCAATCGACATAGCTTTGCAAGTACTATAGTGGGATATGAGAGAGAATTTGGTGAAAAACTAAGAAATCATGAATCGTTTGGGAAATCTGCGAATTTTGCAACCCCCACCAAAACTGTCGATATTCAAGAATTATGTTCTAGAAAGACTTATCTACCCACTCGAAAAAACCTAATTCGATTCGATTAACTCCGCACTTTTCTCCATGGCACGCCGAAATGTCCACTTAAAAACCTTGTACCTCGGTTAATTATGGTCCAATCCAGCTGGGATTTTTTTAAACTAAGAAGCATCATCAGATCAATAAGTTTAGGTGGGTACAAGTGGCGTTTTATCGTTTTTGGGGTCAGTTAGAACAAAAAAACATAATTATCCTTCTGTTGGGCCTTTTTTGAGGCAGTTATTCGAGTTCCTAGGAAAACTTAGTTGCAACACTTTGATGATGGGAAACAAAAAACGTTCAATGCACTTTTTTCTTACTAGGTCGAAAACGAGAAAGACTGAAAACCTTGCAAATAAGGCCCTGAAATGGACACCCTCTAAGCTAGAGAGATGAATCTTTTGCAGTAAACGTACTCTAGTGACCTATACATGATTCTGTAAGCAAATGCTGAATCTTTCCAAAAAGACGCTTTAAACCTAAGGGGGTGTCCTCTATGCCTTCTAGTGCTGTTATTTTTGGGTGATTAATGTTGAGATTTGGCATGTACCACTGCCAAACCTTTGTGCATTTCGCTTCCAAATTCGGTTAGAGAAGCCGGAGGAACCTTAGAGATAGGAAATCCTAAGGTTTCTTGTGAATTTGTTATTTTTGGTTTTTCATTATTTGTGCCAGAATCATATGTCCTGCCGACTTGGAAACTTTAACCATCATAAAGAAAAGGTTAAAAAAATAAGATAAAAAGTGTAATACGCCCTTTTTTTAAAAAAAAACACTTCTTGTACCTGAAAATTGGATTTGACGGTATAACATGGAAAAGTGAGATGCCCATGCGGTAGGGTAGTCATTGCAAGTGGTGCGGGGAGATATCTTGCACTCTCAAAGAGTTATCGCAGGCATAGTACATGTGTAAGAAGGTGATATGGGCCGACTTGCAATTTTTTTTAATCAATAATTAGTTTAATAAAGATATTTCAGTTAAAATCTGTTCATTATAATACTAATGCTGCCTGTATTGACATTGTTAAGTCTTAAACTGGATAAGGCTTTAAAAATAAGATTCTAGTATTTTTTTATTTTTCTTAAGTCGGTTTTTGATTTCTTTTTTCTGTAGGTATTGCCCTTTTAAACTACTCTTCCTGGTGATTTTTGCATAGTGAAAGCATAGCAAAAATTTGTCTACCTGTTTTTGCATAGAAGAGTGTCTTGATGATACAAATTTGACAGAAAAGTGTCAGGGCAGAGTGAAGACTACTAATCAAATGTCAAAATTCATATTTTAGGTTAGAAAAACAGATGACAGATAAAGGAACAAATATTGCTCTATGCAGTGATAATTAGTTATAATTTTATTTATTCAATGAAAACTACAAAGAAAAATGTTTAAAAATCTTCTATGCTAACCAGAAACATAAAAACACAAATCTGTTAGAATTATAATGGAAATCTTGCAAACAACTTTAATGTTAGATCAATGTTAAGTATCCTAACAAATTTATTTATAAAGAGCATGGAGACATATGTTTGACTCCCTTGCTAGAGCAGTTAAGAAACATCATACTTCACTCTTCTTCTGTTTTGCTTTGTTTTCTTGATGCAATATAAATAGAATAGATAAATTAACCTTGACTCAATGGCATATAAATGCATTACTTTTAAATTATTAAATATCAACAAGTTGATTGGTCAAATATGCTTGTTCTCAAAACATTGATTTACATATGAAGAGTACAAGGGAAAAAACGATCTAAGTCACATTTAAATAGTTTTGAGATATTTCAATTCAAAGTACAGACTTTGATTGCTTTTCCATACAGCACCTATTTTTATTCGCGGTTTGCAGTGACTTAGATCGGTTTTTGTTAATTTCAAGTAGGAGAAGGACAGGTAGCCTCAGACACTTAAATGAATTGCAAATAAAAATACAATAAACAAATTTTTTGTCTTTATTTTAATCTCAAAATCAAACTAGGAACCTTTTCAAACATATTAATTAAAAATTAGTATTCATAACAAAAATTTTTAACGAAATATATTAAAAATACTTTGGCCTTAATTTTTTGGCAACACAAAAGATGGCGGGTAGCTCCGGACATAGTAATCAATGGTGAACCAATCGTGTCTTGGCCTTACAAACATCACAATAATAATGAATATCTGAAGAATCTATATAAACACAATCTTCATGGGCCCAGTCTTTGCATTCATAGCACTGAATCCAGTCTTCCTGAAAAGTTTTTTCACATACGATACATTCGGTCTCTCGATCTTCTTCGGAAAGACGTTGAATATTTTTCATTGTCTTCAACGTTTTTTTAGCGCCTTTAACCTTTTGTTTTTAATCTAGAGGGCGCACATTTAAAATAAAGGTTTACGTATGCAATGTGATTGGTTTCTTAGAAATTTAAATGTCCGCGGTTACCCGCCGTCCGGGGCTACCCGACCTTCCCCTACACAGTGTGAAAGAGCAGGAACGAAACTAGAAGAAATGATGTATAACTCATATTCGAGTCTAATGTGATGGGTTGCAGGCATCTCCCGACGGCCTTTCCCCAGCATGGACTTTTCCTGGCGTAGATTTCTCCGGCACGGATATTTCCCGGCATACACGTAAAATTGGGGTTTCAACCATGCTTAGTCCACAATATCATGTAGTAACGTAATATTGAGCTGGTTATAACATCTAACCTAACCATTAACCTAACTTCTATCCTAACCTCTAATCCAATCTCTCACCTAATCTCTAACCTAACCTTTAACCGAAAATCTAACAAGCTCTCTTGCTGATGGCTGGTTATAACCAGCACAATATGTAACTTAGACCGTTCTTCCCCTGTACTCTTCATATAAAAAATGTCATTTAACAATAGCATTAATTTTCAGATTTCTAACACAAAATGTAAAAAATATGCCAAAAACCTAACCTTAAAAACAGAGAATTAAGTTGTATTAAAAGTCATGTAAATTCAGCTTCTGTCGAGTTGTTTTTATTACTATAAATTTTAGCGTGATCATTCAATGGTTGCTCATTTGCCAAACATCTGGTTATCTACTCTATTGATATGTTGTAATATGCTTTCTTTGACCTTAATTTAATTTTTCTTCTATCTGATCTTTAGATTTCTTATTTTGGCAAGTTTGGACAGGAGGTTGGATCCAAACTAGATTTGTATTGAAAAGGGTGGGAAGAAGGTTATTGAACTCATTAGATGTAAGAAATTTTCTAGTTTCTTGCAGCTCCAAATGGCTTTATTTTTTCAGTTCATGAAATCTCAGCTAAGTTTAAGAATGAAAGAACATTAAAAATGCTTTCACTTTATCTCCACTTATAGTTCTTGATGGTATAGTCTACAATAAATAGACGAGTGAAAAATCCTAACATAAATCATTGTGATTTCTGAACATTCTGTAGATTCCACTTAGATATTTCTTTGAATACTTCTATTATAAATTTATTGAAAATATGAAAATTTCAACTGCATAAGTTTATAAGCTACAGAGGCTCGATCTTTCTGTCTCCACAACCTCCTACAAGTTGACATTTTATGGATATTTAACCAGCTTGAAATGCTGCTAGACTCTGTTGATCATTTTATGGGAAGTGTAATTACATTGCAAATGAACACAACAATGATACATTTCATTGTATTAATATATACCTTTTTCATTTCTATTTATAGTGGCATGATTGCACTACCTGTTTTCCTAAAATGTACTGCATAAAAAAAGCGTTTGCATTAAATAGTTCATTGCATCATGATTTTAACAAAAGATGTAAAAACAAACATCAACAATTAGAAGGATGTTTCTTTATTAACACTCTAATGCTACATTACAAAATGAAATCACAGAATGATAAAAACTTTTTTATATTATTAAGACTTTAATGTAAAATAGGAAAAATTAGAATGTAGAAGATAATTTGAATTTGTCTAGTGGAAATTTGCGTTTTTGGTTGTTGCAGATTAAATCTAATCAATTAAATTCTTATCTTAATGGATAACATTCAATTAGCCTTGAGTTTGTTTGTAAATCTTATCCTACATTGGATTATTGTGTTTGTGGTGTAATTGAGAAAAAAAAGTTATGACGTTATTTTGTTTTATAATGTAAATAATAATTCAACAATCACACATAAAAATTAGACATGCCATAAAACAAATTGCTTTAGACTAAAAACTTGAAAATAATATGTTATCATCAAAATTATTTAATTTGCTTCTACTTGTGGAAATGCACTCTGCAGGTGCTGACTGAAATCATACGTGATTACTTTTGGTGCAATGAAACCACCAAAATTCTTTCTTCCTTTATGATAAATACCAGCACCACCTAATGGTACAGGTAGTAATGATGCCACTTCTTGCGCGTCCAAGAATGGTACTGTAGTTTGAGCAGCATCACGATCGATATCGGTGTGGGTAAATTCTACATACTGATCAGTTTTAGAATCTGGTATAGATGGAGATGGTGATCGAATTGGTATGTCAGGATTTGTAAGACGCAGTTGGGTCCTGAAAATATTGGAGAGAAATCATGTAAAAGTTGAATTACACATTATTAATCTAGCAAGATTGTTAAAAGTCATGTTATTTTGTGATCTGGGTGATTTTAAGTATCTATCAAGCTTTTTCGTGATATCATGCAAAGTGACTGTTTTTTTCTCTTTTGTTTCTTTACTTACAAACGTTTTGGGAAATAAAATCCTTCTGAACTAGAAATTATAGAAAATTATACTTTTTTGAAATACAGATTTTAAATTTTTTTAGATTCAAAATTAAAATTCTGACCTTGGATTTTTCAAGGAGACATCTGTATTACTGTTGTCCTTCCATATGCTTCTTTCTAATGGTTCAATTAATTGACCAGTTTCAAAATTAAATGGTGTCATGAAGATCTCAAAATTGAGATGTGATCCAATTTGTTTGAAGCGAACTCCTACAAAAATAACAATTGAAGACGTGAGATATTCAAATTATTTATAAGTTAAGTACCTGTTACTAAATGATCGTCATCAGTCATAAGATCATCTAAATCAAGACTACGATGTTCCCAAGAAAGGGTATGGTAATCTTGGCCATTGAAGATATTTCTGTCTGTTATTTTATAATCTTCAACGGGAACCCATCTTACAGTTGATATGTCGATGTTTCCTCGAGGCAATAGTTTTCCTTCTTGTATCTGCATATGAATTATTCTATTCTTTTTAACAAATCTTAAACCTGTTACAACTCTGCAAAAATTACACGTTAGTAAAATAGAGAAAGAAGATTAATTTTATTACCGATTATTTGCAATGTCCGCTGTGACAGATCTCATATTGAAATATCTATCTGAATAAGTGCCTTGTTCATCACATAGGCAGAAACAATAAGAGCAATGCCAGAATAACCAGCGCCACCAGCTATCCACTTTAATGGCTCCTTTTTGACAACCTTGTTTGCGTCCCAAAACATGTCCATTTTCATATTCCACATATTCATAACGCCGGCCACTGAAAGGATCCTACAAAATTCTCTTTGTTATCATGACTCTCGGTTTTAAGTTTTAATACCATACCGCTGGACACACCCACATATCTGAATCAAAGAATCTGCAGTTGATTATTTTACCATTGCATCGCCTTTGTTGCCGACAATAGAGATTCTTGTAGCAATTGTGGCTTTTTGTGTATGTGTATTCTGAACAGGTTTCACGACATGTGCCGTCTGGATTTAAATCTACTTCATTTTGAATGTATCCTTGCAGAAGTTGAGTTATTTCTAAGTAAGTTTCATCTGAAAGTAGAAATGGAATATAAATTTTAATTTGTAACGACAGTTTTTTTAATTTATTGAATACTTTTAACGTGTTTCTTTGGATCACACATCCACAATTCTCGAGATGCAGGCTCCATAGCTTTTCTGACTGATTCGATTGCTGTGTTGGTTCTTTCTTCGTATCTGTTACGCATGATTTGTGCTTCCCTGGTGAAGTTGCCTAAGATGGAAATAATTTTTTATTGATTTCTTACGAAGTTAATTTTTTTAATAGAATAGGCCTTTTTTTGTGGTAGTTTTATTTAACTTGACCCTGAGCTCATTACAAAAACCCCTGTGCACGCAAACGCTCAAGAGGTAATTTATACACTTATGCATTATGTTACTCTTATTACTCTTCTCTCTCATTGGTAAAATATTTAAGTTTGTTATTAGACATTTAATTTCTATAGTTTCTCATTTCCATAATTCCTGTTAGATTTTTATTGTGTTGGTAACAAAACCTTCTAAACACTAGAATTTTTCATTGAGAAATATTGACGATATTGTAATTTGTTTTTATTTAAAATCAGAGGTTAGATTGTCATTCAGAAAAGGTAAATGTTTGCATTTCGTAGAGTTACCTTTTGTTTGTTTATTATTTGGAATAAAAATTTATTTTTTGTGTTTATTACTTCAATATTAATTGTAATCAAACTGATTTGCACATAAAAAACGAATTTACTGCGTTTTAACCCTATTTTGACATATGACATTCATTTGACAGAAGATTTTCTAGTGAGAAATGTGTAACTAGAAATAGTGACACCAACATAAATAAGATTGGGGTATAACAGTGCATGCATAGTAAGTGTAATTTATGTTTTTGACTAGTGAACTACAAACTTACCTTTGTTATACAGTTTCAAAAGCATATATGAAAACTGCATCATCATGTAGCCTTTCAATTCCGTTAGAGCTATGCTGTTATAAAGATTATAAAGAACTTGCTGTGGTGACTGATTTGTTGTACATAACATATCGCCTTCGACTTCCTGAAACAAAAAACAAGTTTTAATTGTCTCCTATGTTAAGATTTATTAGTACGACCCTGTTTTTGCAATTATAAATTTTACCTTCAAGCATTCTTCAAACAATTTTTCCTTGGTGATAAATTCAGTTATACGATCTTCCGCTTGTGCAGTAGAAGATTTACCATCATTTAAAACTGCTTCAGTTATATCAATCCACGCTTGTTTTGGTGATGGCACTCTACCTGGCGCAGTTTGCAACTTTTGGAATCGTCTGAAACTTTCATACAAGGCGTATATACCTCGCAATTCTGAATATGTTCTTGCCCATATCCATACACTTTCTAGGGTTTCTAGACCGTGAGATATATCTTCTGGGAAATCCTTTAAAAATATTTGAAGATTTTCATGAGTTCATTGTATAAGGTAGAAATAAAAATTTATACCTTATACAGTTGATCCCCAAAAATCTCAAATTCTCTTATCAGTTGCACTTCTGCAGTATTGTCCTGTTTATCTGATCTTATCAAGTTATCTTGATGATCCAAAATTTGGTTCCATAATTTTTCTTCTAGTATGAGAAACTCCTTGCGGAACTTATCAACTTTACTAGGTTGAGGAACACATTCATAGAAACTCGCGAGGGATAAGAAAGTTAAAATACACACAATCAATTTAAGCTGCGACATTTTTTTTTTTATTAAGTATCTTTTTATATTTCTACATTTGATCGTCTTATTTTCCACACATTCACTTTTTTCATCGACTCTGCAATTATAATTATTAGCAATAGAAAAGAATAGTTTTAAATTAGTGCCTAGCAAACGAAAGGCCTTTCAGATACTATTTGAAGAAAGATAACAGTGAACAATTCATACCTGATCTATCCTCTTTTCCCTCCCCCTCACTCTGTTAATAACACAAATAAAAACTTCTTTCTACTACGTGCGCAAAATTAAATAACAAAAGAATGTGTACAGAAACAAAGTTGAGTGAGTTCAAGGTTGAATTGACTTTTGCCTTTGTGAAAATACAAAATTTAATCACGCCGGAAATATTTCTTTGTGCCCACCTGTGTTATACGTCTCATTAACGTTTATCGATCGAGATTTTTAGAAATTTGTCTACGTAAACGACCATTGGTCAGTTTAAAGGACAGTAGTAGGAGAAGTAAACATTATCAGTAAAAATAACGGGCCAGCTCACAGCTTACTATTGTTAGGCATTCAAAGGTTTCTCCTTTGACTCATCAACTAGCGTACAACCTTTCTTTTGAACGCGAAAACAAATTGCATTTTACAGAGGTGACCGAACTTGTTTGTTTTAAAGGTTTGTGACGCTAATTTGTTTTCTTTTTGAAATAACGGTTGTTTGGGACCGTTTCTAGATTTATTAAAACTAAAAGTAGAAAAACAACTGCAGCAATTAATGTTGAAAGCACACGTTGACGTTTGTAAATATTTGGTGCAATTCGTTACGTATCTATAAAACAGGCAGGCGAGATTACATAATAATTTCGTTCAGTTCACTTGCAATTGCATTGAAATAAACGAGAGAAAATAACTGCGTTTTGTTGTACTCTTAAGAAGAATGTATAGTAGTAAGGATAAAGTGGAAAAATTGCTTGAATTAAAAGATTGACGTAACGTAATTGCGGGAAGTTCAGATTTCAAAAGAAAACCAATTTAGGTTTTATTATTTTTATCACGCATTTAAAAAAGAGCAAAATCCAAAATTATAAAAATGTTTTATTAGAAAAATCTATTAACAACACTAATGACATTAGTAATATAAAAATGATTAGATATATGGCTACCTCATTCATTTGCGTCAGGGCGTTAATTCTTTTTGTGTTATGGTATTCTGAGAATTGTATTAGTAAGTCACATTTAACAAAAGAAATCCAAAATCTTTAATCAGACAAATGACTTGGGCGATCTTTTGAGAGAAAACGCAAAAGAAAGTTATAAAATACAATAAGAAACGCGATAAAAAAAAATAACGTGACAAAAGTCGTCGTCGTTATCCCAAATGATTAATATTAATCTTGAACGAACATCTAAATTCTGTGGGTAGCCCCTGAATGCAATTTTCAATTTTTGATAATCTTAGAGATGTGATATCTCTATTAAACGAGTCTACAGTAATAGGAAGCTATACAGTGTGTCCACATTTCGATGCTTACTATTGGGATCTAGGAAATTATAAGAGATACGAAGTCGGTTAAATTAGAAGAAATTTGGCTATTTTGGAGATCAATTTACTTATGCTTTTGTTTTCTCAAGAAAGTTCGCGGCTTACTAGATATTTGCTAAAAACGAAACTATCTTACTTTAAACGAAACGTACATAATTATGACCCACCACTAAAGGAATGTTAAGAATAAACGAAAAAAAGGGAAGACTTTTTGGCAAAGACGTTCAAACAACAAGGAAAGGAGTCATTTAGATAAGATAAAGTCTTTTGTCATAGGGGTTTTGAAGGTCGACGTCATGGACAATGATCTTTCATTCTTCAGCAAGGAGAGGAGATCTCATTGAGATAGAGCGTGCAAAAAGGTTGATTCACTTTCTAAACGTACTGAATGGTTTTGAATATAGAAGTCTTGGTTTGAACATCTCACAGATGACAGATTCAATCATCAGGTATTTTGACATTTGTGCAATGAAGATTTTTTTTTATTGCCCTATGAACCCCATGCATGGTATACATAGCTGAGGCTTCACAAAAGAAATGCATTGAACGCAACACTTGGACAAGAATAACTGAATTGGCTGCTCAAAAAAAAACATCGTACCTGACATGAAATGGGCTCATGGTTGTATCCATGGAAGCAAGATCTAAGACATTTTCTTTTAGTATATCATTTAGAAATCAAGTAATCTTAATTAAAAATTTTTAAAACCATTAAGATTGAAAAGAAATTAGGAGTCAGTAAGTTTCGAACTCGATATCTCGTGTATGTCAAAAAGCCGTATATAATCGGTTGCATTGGGCAACGGAGGCTTTCGACTTTTGAACGAATAAAGCCGTTCAGAATTTTAAGACCAAGAGAAAAATACTATTATGTGACATGAAACAATCTAACAAGCCACTGATTACAATAGAACAATAATTCTCAAAGTTATGACATTCGTGGATCTACTGCAGTCAAGTTCGTCAAGTCAAAGACTCTCATAGCTTTATATAGTAAATCACATATAACCGAAAAGTCATCGAAAGATTGCGCGATGAAGACTATTTTGCTAGAATTTTAGTTTTAAATTTAATAATAAATTTACCGTGATTTACAATCTTAAGAGTTTCGAAGTTTTTGGATGCAATAAATGTATCTCAGTTATTGGTTGTACCATTAATAAGCTAGATAGGTAAGTTAAATATAAGAAAATTATATGGACGCAACTCGTTCGAACGTGCATCGTAAAACATATGGTCAGAAGTCAGTATTTAGCAAATACATATAAAACCAAATTTGTTTGATTCATCGAAGTTTATTTCAAAGAAGCAAATAATTCAAATTACAAGAAATTTAATATTAGCACCTATTAGAGTGGTACTGTAGCAATTATTAAAATCATTAATAAGTCATTTTCTAAGTGAAAAACATAATTATTGTAATTTAGAATATTTCCTTCCTTAGAATTTAATTTTTAAAAATTTTTTATAAGTACTGTGAATCATAAAAACCTTTTCCAAGGACTCTCTTAACATGTAACAGTGTAGTAATAACAAAAACATGTGTTTTCCAGGAAGAATGGAACTGTAATTTGTATAAATGTAAATGTCTTTCTATGTAATGTAAATAACAACAACGGAACATTATCATTGGCATTCTCATTTAATTTTCTGCAGTAATTTCTGTAGATTAATTCTTATTCACTGCTATACTAAATGGATCATTAAAGGTTAGAACGTAAAGGTCCAAGGCTAAATGTCTAAATTAACTTTTCTGTCTTTTTTGTCCAAGATTGAATTCTGTGAAAATAATAAAGTTTTCAAGTACATGCAATTATTATTTCTCCAGTATTCCAGAAACAGGAAATGTGGAGTAATTTATTTTGTTATTCATGCATTTCCCGGTTTCGTGCGTATCGATAGATTATTAAATAATTATCTAGTTTTGTTTAAATTGCTGTTTGTGCTTTTTTAATTTTGTAACTGAGATTCTTAGAAATTTAATTATCGCATTTTTTAGTATAAATTAGTGCAAATAGTGGAAAATATTTTTGTGATGAAATTCCAAGGCCGGCAACATTGTTTTTGTTTTAACAAAATAGCATGTCGAAAATAATTTCAAACGTTTCAATAACTGTTTTGCAATTTGATTATTGTTTTCAATTTTTTTTTCGTACATTTCTATTATTCTTATCAGTGAACTAACTTGAATAATAATTAAAAGAAGCAAATAAAAATTTACAACCTATTTTTTCTGGTAATTATTATTTGTCTACCTTCATGAGTTGTTACCGGTGAAAGTCAATTTGAAGTCACCCTATATAAACGTGCAAGCATGCATAAATTATAATTATATCGTTGCAACATCTTCAATAAACTGTTACGAAATAAATGTAGATAAAATAAGTCCCTTCTAGATTTACCTTTAAATCCCTTTATATTTTAATAAATAACCCTTAATTAATAATTATTTACATTGGTAAACCTTCGATTAAAAGCACTTCACAGTTATCTAAATCCCGCACACACCTTTAAAACTAGGGAAAAGATAATTTTTTACATGACTGCCTTCAGATTAATGTCAGGTTAATTTATGCACACCTTACTACTGTTTATTATTTTATGTGGAACGCGCACTTGTTTCAAAGGTCTCTGGACCACTAAAAACTACGACGAACGGAAAAGGAAGATAACTTTGCACTTGCGCACCGGTATAACAACATACGGTAGAGTAGGGGTTTGTCGTAGACTGCATGACCGGGAGTTACTACGTCATAATAAATAATAATACCTAAAGAAAGTTATTATTATTAAATTGTGTATATCATTTGCGCAAACCGATAAAGTTCGGATTAATTAGAGATGGGGTTGGTTCATTCAATCGTTTCCGTGTGACCTTTATTTAGAGACATCTTTTAGAAATGCTTCGTTTGGTTTTTTTACTGTAATTTATTCCGTTTCGATTAAAATAGTCTAATGCAATCGATTTTCCACTCATTAATAATTGAAATTAAATACTTGATAAGAACATTATGAGTACTTATTTCATATAATTTAATGTTTGCATTAGCAATCAACGACGCAGTGATTATTGAAAAGAATTTTTTACGTTAATAAATAATAATTTTTTTGCAATTGACATTGTATGTTTGTTTTAAACTATCTTATCAATTGGATTTTTTAAGGAAGATCAGATTAAATAATAATTTGTAAATAATTTTTTTAACAATGACAGTAGTTAAAACAAAGTAGGTATTATTAACCTTTTTAAAGTCTTCATATTACCTTATCAATTATAGACGGTTTTCACTTTAGAGATTAAGTTAGCTCTTAACGCTTTAAATTTCTAATTCTTTATGCGCCCATACCATTACATAGAATATAAACAATGTATAAAAATTAGATTTTTGCGGTCACATTCAATTTGAAATCTTTACGATTTGAAAGAAATTCTTATCACCTCATTAAACTAATGGGTGCTTAACTATGTTACCATTTACCAGGTTGTTTGTATTTTAGAATTTACTTAAATTGGCAACTGTATAACTATTAATATTTTGTTTGTGTGTAATAAATCAGGAACAAAATTTATTCTTAGTAGGGAAATGGTAGAAATACGTGATAAGAAAATTAGAAGCTTCATAACCGGGTCATTACTTTACTGTACACTATAAGATTGTCCTTCTTTTATGGAGCTGAAAGAAACCCATAGTTTCACATTTCAAACTGTTTGGACCTGACGTCCGATTGATCTGGCACCTTTTATTATAGCCTCAATACTTTTGCGTCCGTCTTCATTGCTTTTTATTTGTTTTTACACTAAAACACGCATATACACTACTGAATCGGCCAAAAACCTCTTCTTTCTTGAAAGTATTACTATCTGACTTTGTCGAGTTTTGCATTTCAATTTTTCACCGAATCTAGTTTATTATCTGCTTGAATTCTTGAATAATTTGATTTTCATCCAGACTAATAGTCGATTAATAATAGATTTGAGATGAAATTAATGAATCTTAAACTATTAAGCAAGCTACGCCAAGAAATCAAATGTTGCTCTTGAAATCTTCCTCTGAAAAGATAAGAGATTTTCCTAAATGCAAATACTTAAATTAAAGGTAGCTGCTTTTTTATTTCTTCGAAAGTTGTGCCTAAAGAAGACGTTGTCATTCATTGTTTTGACATTGTCGTATCCATACACGTTTCCATGATAATTAATACGTACAAAAATACAGCAAAAGTCACAGTATTCATACTTTACCATACGTGTGCGCTAGTCCACTAAAAACTCCAGTTGAAGCGCAGTCTTTTTGTTTCTGTAGTATAACTGACTTTTACGATGACCTACCACCGAATACTGAAATTTACTACATATATCTTGCACGAACATTTTGGTCCATCGAGCCGAATAGTTTGTTGGGAATTCTGCATCTTCACTTATTCATTCATATATTTTTCGACAGATACTTTTTGCAGTTATCAAATGTAATTTTTTAATTTCTCAATCGCCCCTTATATCTTATATTAACAGCTTCACGGCACACTTAATATACGATCTAGCGTATACCAATTGGTAATTTACAACCATGAATGGAATGGTGTTGTCTTTATGGTCTAAGATACATTATCTCGTAATGTGTGATTTATATTGCCAAAACCTACCATATCAGAGTTGGTGAAATAGGAAACTATTTGTAAACCCTTTTCTGAATTTAACTGCTGAAGTTTGTTCGTTTGCATTGTACTGTTTTGTCTAGAATAATTCCGAGAAACCAAAATTAGTTTAGAGAATATCAGAATAACTGATTGCGCAATGGACAAACAAAAAACTTGAAAACGATAATGCTGTATTACTAGATACAACCTAAAATAAACATAACGTGTAAAAAAAGCATTACAATATCGACTTTATTATGTTACGTTACTCATAGAGTTTTATTGCGTTTTTAGTCCTTCTATCTAGTAGGGGTTTTGACTGTTCTGGTTAGTTCTAAACGAGTTGCACAAATGAACAATAAGCTTTGAATTACAAACGAACAGGTTTTGTTACTCTAATCTACTTACTTACATCGGGAGTTCCTCAAGGATCCCACCTTGGGCCACTCTTTTTTATTATTTATATAAACGATAATTGTGGCATGTGTAAAGCACTCTAGTATATTGATTTATGCTGACGATATAAAGATCTTTCGCAAAATCAAAACCACTACTGACTGTTTCCTACTTCAAGACGACTTGGACCGTATTTATAATTACTGTACGCAAAACAAACTTTATTTGAATTATGATAAATGTCATTGTATATCGTTTACTAGGAATATTGCGTCAATAAATTTCTCTTATCGTTTTTCTCGTCACATTTTGACAAGGGTTGATTCTATCAAAGACTTAGGAGTATTTATAGTTGTGAAATTGACCTTCTCTAAACATATCGAGTATATTACAAATAAAGCATACAAAAACTTAAGTTTTGTCATACGTACTTCTCCACCTTTTTCTAACCCACAGTGTATTAGAGCGTTTTACTTAGCTTACGTCTCGAGTGTACTATCTTGAGCCAGTGTCATCTGGAATCCTCGTTATAACATATACATTACTGCTCTAGAATCTATTCAAAAAAGGTTCCTTCGCCTTATGGATAGAAAATTCAACATGCCGATTATAGATTACGATAGCTCCTGTAGAGAAATAGGGTTACGTGATATAGCCGATTGCATTTTTTTATACAAAATAATTTGTGCCAAGTTCGACGTTTCTCAGCTCTTAGAGCTAATCAACTTTAACATTCCACCACGCACAATCAGAAATGTAGTTTTATTTAATTCTCCATTTTGTAGAACAAATTTTTGTTACTCTTCACCAATAAATCGTATTGTTAGAACATATAACCGAAATTATAATTCCTTAGATCCGTTTTGTTAATTAAATACTTTTATGAATGAAATTTGCGCTTTACCTCTTGTAGTGATGTATACATTCATGAGAAAGAAAAATCATTACATTATGTACTCTGACTTTGTTATTTTTTTGTGAATTTAATATTTTTTTTATATATATAGCTATATGCATACTATTTTTATTTTGTTTATTTATAATGCAATGAATTTATGTTGCTTTAATTTTATTGCACACAACTTGCACCAAATTTCGATGTTTTTATTTTTTTAATGGTTTATAGCTGTGAGTGTTGTTTTGGGTTATACCTGTTCACACTCCTGTAAACTAAATAAATAAATAGAGCATGCAGATACACCTACAAATGTGATCTCTTTTTAAAAAAAACATTTCTGCAATGGATGCGATTGTCAACTGTTTTTCAAGTCTGTTTGAAGATGATAACTCCATCCAATCAATTTTTACTGATTGTAAATAGCGGTTCCTTGTTGTTGGGTGTTCTTCAGATCAGGTAATATGATATTTCCACATTTCTAGTATCTTGCTCAAAGAGGACTTTAAAAAACCAAAGTTCAGTTGATAATTTCGTGTCCTCTACTCAACATTAATTTTGAACTTGGTTTCATGTTTTGCTAGCATGGAGTATTGATACATTCCGGTTCTGTAACTCACCCCTGGCGGTTTTTTATTTCAAGGTAACATTAATATTCGGGTATTCCCCGAAATTATCTATTTTAAAACGAACTACTTTTTAATGAGCATATTTTCGTTTTATGTTATGTGTTTATCTTTTAAAATACCTTATCAAGTCCTTCACTGATATAATTTAAAAATAAAAATAGTAGATTTATGAAATAATCGAAATTATAAATAAGTATAGCGAGAAAAAATTTATTAGGAGCATTGTTTTGAAGTTAAATCCCACTGTGCACGATGATAATATGTAACCTTGAACTTTTTCCATAATAACAGTCTGATATATAGGAAAAAATTAACAAAAAATTATACATTTATTATTATATAAAACTTCCGGTGTTGTCGTGATGCTTAGTATGGTAATTAGTTGAATTACAATCCTGACAGGACTTATGAACAATTTTTCGAAGTGATCTAGAACGTTGCATAATCTTCTTTTGTTAATATGTTTGCAAAAACAATTTTTGGCATTTCCATATCGTAGACATACCAAAGTGGGCAAACACCTTTCATTGGAGTGAACATCTCTTAAGCAGTTTAAACAAGCTTAAATTAACTTTATTAATTACACCACAATTTAAACAAGAAAGTTCATAATTAGAATTGCTCTTTATAATTTTAAAACAAATGCTATTACTGTACCTTCAAATTATTTGCAATTGAATCAAGTATGCCGGTGTTTGTAAAACCGGTGCCTGACGGCGAGATGAAGGCGTGAATCCGTTCTACCAAACTTCGTACGGAGCCGCTGCCATGTGAGACTACCATTTTAGCGAAATCCTCCAGGGTCAGCCTTTCGAATTCTTCGTGTTTCATGTAGTAATTCAGATAGTCCCCGTAGAACACATTTAGGCGGGTCATGTAATCCAGAAGATCGTTCAAACGTAATTCGAGTTTGACACGGTCCGGAAGATAGCGCGTAAATCCGGATATAGTTTGCATCCCGACAGCATGAATTTCGGAATTCAATGTTTCCATTTTCTTCTGAATCGCGTCCATCTTTCTAAATAGCTTCCTTTCGGTTTTCTCGATAAATGGCGTGGGGGTATCGCTGAAATCATAACTGTCGTCCACTATATCCCAAGCTTTCGCTAAAGTTACTACGATGTCTTTGCCTACTTTGATTATATCCAACGCGTCGTCTAAACTTACAATAACTGAATTAGAAGGTAATAGGTGTACGAGCGCAATAATTAAGAATATTTGGTATAATTTCGGCATTTTTATTGTCTTGACACTTAAATTATTATTGTTTTTAAATAGGAACTACTTGAATTAACCGCTTGTATTTTGTTTATAAACACCATTCGCAGTTAGCATAATTTTGCTGCACCAAACACAAAGAACGGTCGATCGCAACTAATGTGGGAATGAACCCAAATGATTAACAACTGGTAGCACACTCCGCGGTTCTCTAGACTGGATTCCCCTCTCCTACTTAATTTGTCAGCTGTCCATGGCATTGTACTATATACATATTATTATTATTATTATTATTATTTCTTGGATTTGTACAATGTAAGATATTGCTAAATAATTTACCGTCGTGCCTTTTATATATATATTAAAGCATTTTTCTCTGATAAAGATTGCTGACTTGAATATACTTCTAAGGATGTTTTGTCGTAATTTGGTAGAAAGCTTGATGTGCAACACACAATAATGATAAATGATAATAGTAAAATCAGCTTTATTTTTCATTTTTTTGTGTTAAAAAGATCTTATTCAAGTGGAGATTTTAGACTCGTACATTTCTTTTGCAAAAATTGTACAAATATCTCAAATTTTTAAATAGTTGTAGTGATGCTTTTTTACTTTTGTTCGCGAAATAATAATAAAATGAGTTCAAATTTTTGCACTTCAGCAAAATACATTTATTATTATTATTATTCATCGGGCAACTAATAATATTAATAAAATAAATTAATATACTGCGTCATATATTTATAAATAATCTTCCTAATTAAATATTTTTTTAATTCGCGGTAAAGGTTAAATAGAGAGGGCATAATTTATTTGATTGTATTTTTTTCCTTCTGTTTACACTGTGCAGTATTTAAAGATTAAAAAGGAAAATATACAAGACTGAACCTTCCGAAAGGCGATAAGATATATCAGTTTTCAGTAAACATTCCTGTTGGTATTTTTTTAACTAACTTGAAAGAAGATATCTGTTGAGGAAGTGTAGGTTATTTTCGTATTATAATTTAAAAAAATCAGATTTTTTATAGTATTTTAGAGTCTGGAACACTATAAAATAATAATAACTGCATTATATTTTCTTCTATAATTAACATATTGTTTGTATTGTTTTTTTATTTACATTTTTAGGACGAGTATAATTTAATAAGAAAAAGTGTATTTTATTAGAAAATATATTTTGACATTTGTATACATTATTTAATGTTAAGTATATTTATTATTTTTATAAAATTTTCATGTTTGTGCTTGTCGGTATTCTGATATAAAAAACGGAAAATGTGTAATTCGCTCCATTCACACAATTAAGTACATTATTACAAATAAAATCTAGTCTGTTCTTGCACATCCTTTAAGGTTAGCCTACTTATCGCAAAAACCGCGAAAAATTAGGAAGAGCTTGAATCATTGAGGAATAACCACGGATTTCCGCAATTTTATTCTACAAAAAGATTGAGCAATTTCTTCAACTGAAAAAATTCGGCAGCTTAACTAGCACAAAAGTGATTACTGATTAGTAAAACATCCAAGCATAGAGATACCTAATATACAAAAGTGATGCGAGAACTAACAGTAAACCATGTTTATTATCAACAGTCGTGTTTATTTCGAAGAATTCTTGCTATTCCAATGATTACTCACATTGATGTTATAAAGATTAGAAAGTGCCCCAACTAGTGAGTTGGTGGTCTTTAGCTGTGATTGAGAAGTTGCAACACTAAAACAATATAAAAATGTACATCTTGTTCATCTCTATGCTGCCAAGTTTAACTAATAATTATTTTCAGAATTTAATGGTATTGCATTATCGGAAAACTGGTTATCAGATTCTGTAAACTCGGAAGCTCTTTTTATTGAAAATTATAGAACTAGTAGGGGAGGTGGGGTAGCGTTTTATATAAAAAAATCTTTGCACTACACGGTCGTAGATACTTCTAGCTTAATTGAACAACTATGGATATCTGTAAAATCTGCTAACAAAAGAATCGTGTTTGGGTAGTTTACAAATCACCACATTTCGATTACAAAGTTTTTATTAATGAACTTGAAAATACTATGATGTTGTGTATGCCACTTTCTGATGATGTCGTATATTTAGGTGACTGTAATGTTGATTTTCTTATGGTAGATAATCCGACTACTGAATGGTAGATTCCCTAAATCTTCATCAAATTATTAAAGAGCCTACTAGACTAAGTATAAATCGAAATTCCCTTATAGATATTGTTGTAACTTCAAACTTATCGCTTATTAAACAATCAAATGTTCTTCACTGTGATTTATCTGATCATGAATTTTGTTGCGTTGCGATGTGTTCAGCCAGTCTGTTAAATTTAAACCGGTTACGCACTCTTTTCGTAACTACAAGAATTTTAATCATGATACGTTTTGTGCGGAATTACAGACTCTTTCATTGGAGGACATTTTTTATAAAAATGATATTGAACAGAAAATTCTGATTCCAGTTGACCGCCTCAAGACTTTATTTGATAGACATGCACCGTGGCAGCAATTAACCATTACGAAAAAACCGACGCTGTAGTTAACAGATAATGTTAAGTTGTTAATAACATTACGTGATAAAGCTAAAGATAGGTTTAAACGAACGAAGTCCGCAGCGGTATGAGAGTATTATAGGATGTTGCGCAATTACACAACTACCGCAATTAGGAACAAGAAAAAGGCCTATTTACAATCTAAAATTCAAAACAATAGTAAACAACTTTGGAAAGAGCTTAAACGTTTAAGTGTAGTGTCATCGAAAAAAGATGACACAAATCTTTGTGGTAATGTTGATGAAATTAATGATTACTTTGTAAATAGTGTAGCACTGTTACCGGTAGATAATACTGTTCTAGAATTTTACGCTAATAATATGACAGTTCATAATCGTTTTAGTTTTAGGCTTATTAGATGTTCTGAAAATAATAAAATCTCTGAAAAGCAACGCAGTAGGATCAGACGATATTAATGCTAACATGATTAAATTAAGTTGTCCATATATTGTTCAGTTCGTTGTGCATATTATTAATACGTGTATCATAGAAGATAAATATCCCAATTGCTGGAAATGTGCTCTTGTAGTACCGATAGCTAAAACAGAACATCCTGCAGAGAACAAAGACTTTAGACCAATCAGCATTCTTCCAACGTTATCTAAAATTTTCGAAAAAGTTATTAATTCTCAACTTCGTGAAGATCTGTCAAATAATAATCTATTATCGGTTCATCAGTCTAGTTTTCGTCCTGGACACAGTACTACTACTTTTCTATTGAATATTACTGACGATGTATATACAGCATACGACAACGGAGAAAGTACGTTGCTGGCACTTTTGATTTCAGTAAAGCGTTTGATGCTTTAAATCGCGATCTTTTACTAGCTATACTCTGTTTTAAAGGTCTTAGCGGTAATGCGGTTGGTCTATTGAAAAGTTACTTGTCTAACAGGACACAATGTGTTAAGGTAGCAGCAAATGTCTCTGCTGCTGTCGGTATTGCTCGAGGGGTACCCCAGGGTTCCATTCTTGGTCCCTTGCTGTTTACCATTTACACAAGCGGGTTGTGTGATTGAGTTAGCACCTGTAATCTCCACATGTTTGTGAAATCGAAAAGTTTTATCAAGTATTAACCCTAAGTTTTTTGCTTCATCCACAAAGGGAACTGCTACGCCGTTTATTGTTATAGGAGGTACGGCTAATCTATTAACCGATCTACCAAGAACACACAAGATTTATTAGGATTTAACATTAAGGCATGATTGCAAGCAAATCTGTATATAGAGTCTAAATCATTATTTATAACAAGCGCAGCACGAACAATGTCATCCGGACGAAAAGAATAATAAAGCTTCGTATCATCCGCAAACATGTGGAGATTACAGGTAATTACATACAAAAAGCGTATATTAATCTAAAATTACATTATTCTCATAGACAGTATCTAGATATTAAAACGAAAATAATGTTGTGTGAGTCCTTAGTTCTGTCACAGTTTTTATATTGTGCTCCAGTATACAGTGTGCTGATAAAGTATTGAACAAATTCAATAACTCGAAAAATATTAGTATTTCGAAAAAAACAAAAAGAGGTGCAACGATTTAAATTGTTGGGCATCTTTTAATATTATGCACAAATCAATGACGTCATAATTATTTGACCAATGACGTCATCGATATTTTTTTTAAATGGCAACCCCAAAATATTTTTGCAGATTATTATTCGCCATTAAATTCTGTGTACAATGATCTTCAAATTTTTCCAATTTGCTTACGCTTTTCGGAGATATTATTTTTGTTTGTTCAGAAAATTTAAGACATTCTAAACGGTATTTCAACTCTTTGAATCCAGTAGGCTTGATTTAAATTAAATTAAAAAATCAAGTACACATCAACTTGGTTTTACCTTATGTCATTTAATTAGATTTCTGCCATTTACTATTTGAATCTCAATATTATTATTTGTTGTAAATACCAAAATTTTTAACAAACAAGGACGATGCGTTTAACAGAAGGAGAGAATAGAAATACTGATAATGATCGGCTGCGATGGACAAAAGCAAACTTGATTTTTTAATTTAATTTTAATCAAGCCTACTAGATTTAAAGAGTTGAAATACCATTTAGAATGTTTTAAATTTTCTAAACAAAAAAAAATAATACCTCCGAAAAGCGTGAACAAATTCGAAAAATTTGAAGATCATTGTACACAGAATTCAATGGCAAATAATAATCTCCAAAATTATTTTGGGGTTGCCATTTAAAAAAAATATCGATGACGTCATTGGTCAAATAATTATGACGTCATTGATTTGTGCATACTATTAAAAGATGCCCAACAATTTAAATCGTTACACCCCTTTTTGTTTTTTTTATCGAAATATTATTATTTTTCGAGTTATTGAATTTGTTCCATACTTTATCAGCACACTGTATAATGCTTGTTTGGAAGTGGACACATCACAGCGTATACGGCGAGTACAAAATTCATGCTTACGCTTCATTTATGGCATTCCAAAATATCATCATGTTTCTCATAAATTAATAGAAGCCTCTTGGCTCAATATGAAAAACAGGAGAGATTTACAAACGGCTGTGATGTGCCATAAGATAATCACTGAACGGCAGCCTCCCTACTTATACAACAGAATACGTTTCAGGATTGATGTGCACAATATTAATTTACGACATAGGGGATTGCTGACTATTCCACAGCATAATATTGGTTTTTTCGAAAGGTCTTTTTCATATAACCTCGCTAAAGTGTACAATCAAATACCTGAATCCTTTAAGGAATTAACTATTAATCAATTCAAAAAAAAAGGTTTCCATAATGCTCCTGGACGCTCAACGTTGACATGGTCAAACTACAGTTATTACAAATGTTCTCTTCTTTAGTGCATTAAGGTTTTTTTCTTTTTTTTTCCATTTAGTTTATTATTTAATATTTAAATATTTTTATATGTAAACTGTACAATATGCAAGGGGGGAGTGGAAGAACAGCTCTGCTGAACTCTCCTCTTGAGGTTCATAAATTGAATAAATTTTATTTATTATTATTATTATTATTAAAAATGCCTCTTATTAAATAAAAATTAGAAGAGGTAGCTAAAATAATAATTGGAAAGAACTTAAATTTTAGTATCAATTCTGTTTAAGTGAAACGTTGAAAAATTGGAATCACTATGCCACAAATATTTATTTATTTTAACTGCAAACTAACAGCTCCTGCCAGTTATAGGTTGCAGAATGCACTTAAACTTGATTACATTATAGTCTTCAATGGACCTATGAAAGTGAAAAAAAGTACTATATGTATTGAGTTTGATTTTTTTCTACAATACCTTTTAGAGTACTTTAAGATTGGCAAAGCAACCAGTTGCCTGACTGTTCTTGTTATTTCCTAAACAATATACAGTGCTTTCGTAAAGTGATGCATAAATTCTTTAAAAATTCAAGAACGAACTTTTAGGAAAACCGCTCGGACCCGTCGATTTTTATTTTTAAATGCCCATTTTTTTAAACAGAAAATATTTATACAGGGTGAGTCATGTAGGAGATATGACGTCATCGATATTTTTTTAATGGCAACTCATATATTTTATTATCGAATTAAAAGAGCACATTTTTTTACATATGGTAAGGTAATTATGAGTATAGGTCACATAAGGAAATTTTTGAAGAAAAACGGCCTCAAAATTTTACGATATTAAATTTACTGATCATGCAAAATTCAAAAGACAATCAAATTAAATTTTCAAATTGTGCACCGTTGGCAACCTGACAGTAGCCAAGACGACGAATAAATTCTCTTTGAATATTGTCAATAACTTCTGGAGATATATGTCAATATTTGTGCAATTGTGGAATTTTAAGGTCGTTTTTCTTCAAAAATTTCCTTATGTGACGTATATCATAATTACCTTACCGTATGTAAAAAGATGTGCTCTTTTAAATTCCGTAATAAAATATAGGGGTTGCCATTAGAAAAAAATATCGATGACGTCATATCGCCTACATGACTTACCCTGTATAAATATTTTCTGCTTCAAAAATTCCCATTTAAAATAAAAATCGACGGGTCCAAGCTTTTTTTCTAAAAGTTCGTTCCTGAATTTTTAAAGAATTTATGCACTACCTTTACGAAAGCACTGTATACAGTGTCCGCCAAAAAGTCAGCACCATATGGGAAAACGTTTTATTGAATGACTTATGGAAAATCTGTTTCCGACATCAGGTTTTGCTTGCTCCAGAACCAAAAACGACCTAATCAAAAGCAATCATGTAGTCTCCATTACCTGTCAAATTTGACATTTTTAGAAAAAATGTTCGAAAATGGACTTATTTGACCGAATTTTGAAAAAAAGTCATGAGGAAAAAATGTTTCCTTTGCAATTTTTTACTCGTATGCAAATTTTCAAAAGCTTACCATGATTTTTAATTTTTTGCTCTTTTTTTATAATGTGAATTTATTGCTAACAAAAGTTTTTGTTAATGTTTATTTGAAAGATGCAATAAGATATGTACATATGCATGCAATGCACGCCCTGATTACAAATTCGCTTTGTGTTTATTTGTATGAATGAGATGAACTTTGTACCAAGTACCAAAATAAGGAAAAAAAGATTGTTTAGACCATAAAATGAGTATTGTGCAATATGTATCTAATCAATAAGTGTTTTGAATTAGATTAGGTTGACTTTTATTGATTAACAAGGCAAAGCAAAATAAAGAGCAAAATATGAAAATCGTAGTAGGCTTTTAAAAATTTGCATACGGGAAAAATTGCAAAGGAAACGTTTTTCCTCTCGACTTTTTTTTAAAATTCGTTCAAATAAGTCCATTTTTCGGACATTTTTTCTAAAAATGTCAAATTTGACGGGTAATAGACCGCATGATTACTTTTGATTAGGTCATTTTTGGTTCTGGAGCAAGCAAAACCCGATGCTGGAAACAAATGCTCCATAAGTCATTCATTAAAAATTTTTCCCTTATGGTGCAGACTTTTTAGCGGGCACTGTATATTAGGAAACTTTGATATTGATAGGTGTTATAAAAAAAAGACAGACTCTACAGTAGATAAGGTAAATATTTATAGGTGAATCATTTCATTGTAGTGTAGTCGGAAGATATCAGCAACTCAGTCTGCTTTTTTAATTTTTGAATGTCAACAAGAGATAAATTTCTTGATCAAAGTACATTGAGTTGACATCGTCTAACCACACGATAAATAATATGCAAACAAATTAATTTTGGAAAACTTGTACCTAAAACTTAAATAATATTTATAAAAAAGCAAAATGTAAATATAAAGATTTGGAAAGTTGGTTAATGATAACAATATTGTAACAAAGATAATAGTATGATGATATCAACAACATAGTGAAAAAAGAAAGGAAAATACGTAGAATCTGGTTTTGAAAGTATTAAAAGGTATACTGAACATTTGGGAATGTTTAAGTGTGACTGATTAAGTTGGTTCCAATGGTAAATACCGTTCAGGTCTTACTGTACATGGTTAATATCATCATCAGTACTAATAACTTTCCACAAACCACAGTTTCTGGAAAATCATTCATAAAAATTAAAAATAATAGCCTTGTGGTACACCCAAGATTGCCTGATACTCAACAGAGATACTACCATTGTAAACAACTTGTCGCCACCTATAACTTAGATAGGATTTGAAAAATTTTAAAAGTGGTGGTGACAAGCTAGTAATCATCTCAACTACATCTAATAGTATATCATGGTTAACTCTGTCAAAAGCTTTGGCAAAATCTGCATAGACCACTTCAACTGGTAATCCCTTATCCAATGCTGCTGCCATGTCTTGTGTTAATGATATTGAGTTCGTAGTTTGGCATGAAACCATGTTGTACACTAGTACTTAAAGACTTGAAGTGTTGAAAGATCTTTCCATATAAGATAGTTTCAAAAATTTTGGAAACA
>VTPC01091162.1:47612-151211 GCA_011009095.1 Ignelater luminosus
AACACACCTTTAACCTATGGCAGTCAAGTCGTGGGGCACCCTGTATAGATTATATATTATGTAGACTAGTTATATTTGCATGATCTCCATTTTTATGTACTGGACACACTTTTGTAATTTTCATGTTTTTGGATATTCTCTATTAGTTAAACTAAGATTGAATAATGTAATCGAGGGTGCAACCAGAAGCTCATTACAAGCTTTGTATAGATTGATATACACCGGAATACTGAAGGTTTGCATTCTTGCAAGGCTTGCTAATAATTTTATTTAGGTAATGTCATAAACATATTTAAAATAGTCGGAATAAGCATTAGCAATTTGTTCATTTGTCTCTTAACGTGTTTCCATTATAATGAATATATGAAGTTCCAAAAAGCAGTTGTGTCTGTTTGTATGTTTTGCTTTATGGTCTCACAGTATTGCTTGTAAGTTATTTTTATATTGTTCTTCATCTTTTGTCTTATATTTATTTGGATCGGTTTTTAATTTTTTGCAAAGGCTACTTTTTTGTGCAATATCTTTTAATATACATAAATGCATTGAACCAACCAGCCAATATCATATATTATTTCAAGACTGTTACACTCCTGGCACTGCATGAAGCACTCCAGAGAGAGATGATCATCCTCTGGAACGAGCGAATCATCTGATCTATGCACTATGTAACATAATAGTGTAAAATGAAATTTAAGCAACACTATACAACAGAATTAAGTCCTTGAAAATAACATTAATGAAACTTAAATTGTATTTTCTAAAACAATTTCTAAGAATAAATAAAAATACTTGTCATTGTGTAATACTAAAATATAAAAATTAATTATCAAGTATTCATTATTTAGATACTAATAACTGTAATTGTTAAATGCTGTTTACTAATTAACCATATAAATGGATACGACAAATTATTACATTCACAGCTTTAGAGTACTTATTTTAGAGTTTGGTTTTTTCTGTTACAGGTAGCATTTTATGAAATTTTAAATGGATTATGGGTCAGGAACGGTTTGCAAATAAAAGGTCAAGCCATGACTTACATCCAATGTAATTTTTGTAATTCTATGGTGGATGCTGATCTCTATTTATTACAAATATGTTGTACAAGAATACCAGCAGATGCATTCTTGAATATTGTTATTGATAAGTAAGTATCTTCTTTTACTCAAAACTAAATATATTGTTAGCTAAAATTTGCTTTTTTGTTTATCATTTTATTTTAAAATTTATAAATTAAAATAAAAAAACAGGGTAATTAAAATAAGGGTTGGTAGAGCAAGGAAAAATTAATATAGATCAATTTGTATTAGTAAGTAAGTAAGACAATGTTTAAGGGAAGACTAGATTAAAAAAATAATGCCACTGGCAGGATTTGAATCTGGCATTTTGTGTACCAAAAAAGAACATGGTAGAGTCACTCTTTACAAGAGGCTTCACTCGCTACATTGATTACATTATTTATTCACCAATAGTTTTTTATTTATGTTGTTTTTGAAATACGTATTTTTACTTTTTGTTTTTAATTATAGATTTCACATAAAAGAATGGATGAGCTTAACACCATATCATGCACCTCAGAATGCGTATTTAGATGGTGAGCATGACACACCCATGTTAGAAAGTTATCTTACTTTCCTTGCAACACTAGTCAGCATTAGAACTAACCTTGGTATGTTATTTTTTCCATTTCATTTTACCACATATCTAATATCAAATTTTAAAAATTGTAGGTCTCTCAGAGACAGCTTTAAATAGGCTAGAAATGATAACGCTTTTGTGTATGGGTGACAAAACCCATTCTCAACTAATGGAATTAATGCCAGAGCGATGTGGAACATCACAAAGCAGAGATTTTGAATCTCTTTTGGCTGAAGTTGCAGACTACAGGGCACCAGCTTTAGAAGCTACGGGAAATATGCAGCAGGGCATGTACGTACCAAAAGCACAAGTCTGGGAAAGACAGTATGATCCTATACATGTATTATTGCGAGCTGTGCATAGAAAAGAATTTCAAACTTCAATGGATAGATATACAGACTAGTAAGTTTTTGTTAAAGCTATCTATTGTTATGTGCATTGTAATTGTTTTTTTATTAGTGCAAGGCATGCAAACAAATTAAAAGCAGGTACTAGTCCATGGCCACCATTCCGACTGCCAGCTGAATGTGGTGAGGCCTATGATGATCCACGTATTATATTGCAGTCGAGAGTTTTTCATGCGGCAGCCTTAGTAGTACTGTATAAGGCTGTCAGAGGACATGTATCTGAACATGTGATGGCCCTTATTGTGTTCCTATTAGAAATGGCTGTTGTAACCTGTGAAACAAATCGTGATGATGAAGTAAATTAATGATATATGGTCAGAATTATATTTTTTGTGATTTTTTAAATTTATTTTAGAGTTCAAAAATGTGTGCTACCACAAATAGTCAATCACAGAGGCTACTTAATGATATGGATTTATCTACATGGTTTACTTCAGATTCTCTAACAGAAAACCTTAGGACTGTTATTGGTAAAGTTGTATTAACTCCCGAACCAGAAGTTTCCCCCATTACATACAGTTCTGATAGTAAGTTACTCTAAAAGATTAAAAGACAAAAGCCTTGATGACTTTATTTAACAATTTAAGGTGATATAGAATGGGAAGGCTCAGAAGCTGATAATGAGATGTCCGATTTATCAGCAGAAGCACACAATACTGCT
Organism: Ignelater luminosus; assembly: GCA_011009095.1. Classification (NCBI taxonomy): domain Eukaryota; kingdom Metazoa; phylum Arthropoda; class Insecta; order Coleoptera; family Elateridae; genus Ignelater; species Ignelater luminosus. Next base: position 50,319 of record VTPC01091162.1, read on the forward strand.
TTTATGTTGGAAGCTGATTGGAATACTTTACCCCAATCAGAAGATGATGTTATAGTACTGATGCCTAGAAATGCTCAGGACCTTACAACATATCAAGAACAGTTTGCTTTGAGAGGAAATATGAGTCATACTGGTAGTCAGACTGTATTGGCATTGCCACCTCCAACTAATTCAAATGCTAACACTGACAACACTAATACCTCAATGGCAGTTGCTATACCACAAGATATGAGCATGGTTCGAGCAGCAAGTGGTTAGCATGAAAAATTCTTGTTCTCTTCGTATCAAAGTTAATCATTTTTATTATTACAGAACCAATATCAATACCGATTGATAGACAACCTGCACTACCACCTGCGATGCAACATCCAGCTGTATTAGCTGGTAATGAAGTTGGTCGACCATCTCAGTTTGCTACTTCTGGTGGTAATACAAATTCTTATAGTCTCGTTATGCCTTCCACATCGGGACATAGAAAGACTTACATTTATAAAAGACGACCAGTGGAGGTAAGTTAATTTAATTTTAAGTTTGAATATAGATCAGAGGCAGAAACAAAAATTTGTTATTATTTACTTATTAAAAATTTGGAAAAAGTTTTTCTAATCAATTTCTAGCCAACTGTTGGAAATGGTAGATTGAAGAACTGTAATCAGATAAAGATAAAACGACCTCTGTTCTATTTAAGAAAAGTTAAAGATTTAAAAGTATTGAAATATTAATTTAAATTTGTTGCTTTATTTTTTAGGGTTCTAGCACAAGTCCACCAACAGTAAAAGTAAATGAAAGTATTACATCTCTGCTCCTAAAACTCCATTCACATCTAAGTGGCATACCAGATAGTTATAATCCTGATGAATGTAGTGAAATGAGTAATAGTGATGGTGAAGATATAGTAGGAGATGGGCCATTTTTCATTGGGAAATTATTACGAAAGATTGCTGCTTTAGATAGTACTTGCAGAGATTGTATACAGGTATTTATCTTAACATTACAATATCATAGAAATGTATTAAATTCTATTTATTACAATTATAATAGGAAACTCGACTTAAGATTTGGCCTCCACAACCTGAATGCGAAGAAGAGCAAAAACGAAGAGAAAATAGAGAAAGAGAAGAAAGAAGGCGAAGGGCAAAAGAAAGGCAACAAAAGTTGATGGCCGAATTTGCTTCTAAACAAAAACAGTTTATGGAGAGGATGGAAACAGATGAAGGTACAAGTGGTAGGTTTTCAGAAATACATTTAATTGTATATTTTGTAATACATAAAAAGTTGATGTAGATATGGATTCCTCTGAGGAAAAAGTTCCAGTAGGAAAACAAGAATATGACTGTGTCATTTGCAATCAAACTACAGCTAGTACTGAAGATAAGCCAATGGGTCTGGCAGTTCTAGTACAAGCAACTAGTGTTGTTGGGCATCGAAGGCGGCAAGGATTCGGGGATAGAGTTATTTTACCAACCTGCGATGAAGAACGAGAAATATTTAGGAGAGATGATACTTTAGCGGCCGAGTTTGACAGAAGAGTTGAAGAATTGGATAGACATTTTGATCAAGTAAGTTTTATTTTATATATTGCATGCTTTTTAATTCTAACTATTCTTTTACTTCAGCAATCATGGTTGTTATCAATTAATCAGGGTTGGGAAGGTGGCGCCCATGTTCAAACCTGTGGACATCATCTTCACTTAGACTGTTGGAAAGCGTACATACAATCTTTAAGATCGCAGCAAAGTACAAGACAGCAGACTCTGGCTCCTGATAAGTATGATATAACTCTTAAATTGCAATGCTTTTGTTTGTAACACCCTTTTCTTGTTAGGGATGAATACCTCTGTCCTCTGTGTAGACAGTTAGCAAATGCTGTGTTACCACTTTCACCTCAATTAGGTGATTGTTCCCAAGTAGTACGTTCTAGACCTGCCAGTATGACAGATATTCTGCATGAGCTGAATGATTTCCTTAAAGAAAATAAAGAAGCACCTGTAAGTTTATTTTGTTTTTCTCTTTCAATGTTGAATTATCAAAAATATCTTATAATTTATAGAGTACCTCGAGTTTATCACAGGCCATAAGCAAAGCAATGCAAGATATGACAAATATTACTCATCCATATGTGAAACCAATATTTAAATCTAAAAGTGATGAGCCGAGTTGTCAGACTTTGTTCCTATTTGTTACGTCGATTGCTCGCACAAATTTAGAAGTGGAGCTTGTACAACGAGGAGGTAGCCTTGTATCAGTTACTAATGAACCTCCTAACCCATTGTTACCCAAACGTGACTGTATAGGTAAGACTTTAATTTCAACATTTTGGACAGTTGATTAGTGGAAAGTGTTAGCAAAACATTTAATTTTCTTTCTGTTCTCATTACAGTACCATTATTGCATGTACTAGCAGTCCATGCAAGAGTATTAGCATTATGGCCAGCAGGAAATACATTTCAACAACTTTGTGGGTTACCTTCGACACCACCAGCCAATGCATTAGCTGCTCTTGAAACTGAAGTTCCTCTTTTACTGCGGGATCCACTTGCTCTTTTACTTCAGTTTGTACTTTTGTTACCATTGCATCTAGATCAAAGTAAGTTACTATTTTGAATATTGCAACTTTATTTTCACCTCCAATGTTTATTTTGCAGCATATTTCACAACTGTAGTAAAAATGATGTACAATCTACTGTATTATCAAGTAGTATGTCAAATTTCCTGTGGTCTCACGGGAGCAGAGCGTTCTCGTGCCTGCCAAGGAGCTGCATCGGGGCAAGTTGATTCATTATCCGGAGCATTAGCACTTATAAATGAAACACTAGGTCAAACTGAATTATACATGGAAGATGATGGTGCTGGCTGCAGTCAAGCTCCACAATTAAATATGGTGGCATTAGAGCAACAAGTTAGTACTTTTAAAATAATTCTTTCAGTTTTAAAATTTGTTTTATTCTTTAGGTTCAAAGATTATGTTTACCATTTCTTAGAATATCGGCTCTATTGAAACATCATATTTATAATCAACCATTACCTGAGAATACAACACCGCAGAATGAATTTGTACGTTTAGTTTATTATTTAGAATTAATAACAAGTGGTGTCGACTGGGGATGCTTTAATGCAGCAATTGCATTGAATTGGCCATCCAATATGACTATTTTATCACCACAAACATGGTGTTCACAATTAGCAGCGTTTGTGAATAAGAGTCAGATTGCTGCTAGATCATTTTTAGTAGATCAACATATTACCTGGCATCCACCAAGACTGCTCGAATTACCTAGGGAATACGAAAAAATATTTACAGTAAGTACTGCTTTTCAATTGATATGAATGATGATTAATTGCTTTTTATTATCATCATTTAGTATTACCATGAAAGACCATGTAGTCAGTGTCATTCAGTTCCTCAAGAAAGCACCATCTGTTTATTATGCGGCACAATTGTATGTTTAAAACAAAATTGTTGTAAACAACAGATTGTATCTGAAGGCAAACAACAAACTGTCTGTGAGGCTGTAATGCATTCACATGAATGTGGAGCAGGTACTGGGATCTTTTTAGTAGTTCAATCAACATATATAATTGTAATACGTGGTCGGCGGGCTTGTCTATGGGGTTCACTTTACTTGGACGATTTTGAAGAGGAAGATCGCGACCTCAAGTAAGTATAATTACCTGAAAGACCTATTTTTTTTCCAATACATTTGATTCAATTGTAAACCTTTTCTAGTTATATATCTTCGATTTATTTGTTTAAAATTATTTGCAGGCGTGGAAAGCCCTTATATCTTAGTAAAGATAGGTATAAACTATTAGAACAGCAATGGTTGGCCCATAGGTTTGATCATACAAAGAAAACGTGGGTTTGGCACAGAGACGCTCTTTGAAGTGGAAAAAGAACAGTAGGTGCTTGTCAATGTTTTTATTATTTTTCTATTTTATTATGATTTCTTTGATTGTATGTATTGCAATATGTAAATGGTCTATTATTGTGTTTATTATATTATTATTATATACACATATACTATATGAACATGAAGCACTATTGAATTTGCGATGGCTTTGCAGCAATTATGAAATGACGGTAATTTAATTAATACTTCGATTTCTATGTATTCTAATGTAAACATACATACATGTTGATCTGTTTTAATGAATGTTAATGAAGATTTTCATAAGATTGAAAAAGAATTGATAATACAGCTTGTAATATTCTTCATTAGGATTTTAATGACAGTGGATAAGAATAAAATAATCATTATTCCTTTCAGCTCTTTGATGAAGAAATTGTGCAAAAACTCCTTGAAAATATCAAGACTTTTTGATAGATGTTCATCTCTTCCTTGTCTAATGTTATATCTATCAATTTCCACTTATTTTCAGGTAGACAAGTAAGAGTTTTCTTTTCTTCTAATTGTTACTTTGTACAAGGCAAAATTAGGGACGACATCAAAGTGTTTAAACGATCGTGACCGCCTGTGGTTTTAATAGCTATCCATTCTCATTTGAGAATGAGAAATGGTATTTCTCATTTTCAGTTGAAAGTCATTATTAAATCCTAATATTATAAGCTGCATCAACAATTAGTTAATCAAGTCAAAACTATTAGACAGCATGAAATTTTAATACTGTTGTTCAGGCTTAGACAAATATGCTGCATTAAGGATCGATAAATCTAATGGTTTTCATTTGTTTGATATTTTAATTATTAATATTTTAAATTAATTTTGAAATATTGCAAATTTTAATATACAATGTTAGTTATAGCAAAAGTGAATAACAGTGTATTTATATACAGAAACTTTTTTAATGAAATAATCAATTTATAACAACAGAAGTAATAGATTTAATTTTTCTACTGTTTTTAATTAATTTTTGATAGTGTTTTATATTTCCGTTGTAATAATGTAAGTTGAAGATGATATTTTTTGCAAGCAAACTTCCTATCCAAGAACTCGCATCTATCTAGTCATACAGGGAAAATGATAAAAGCATTGGCTCAATTTGTTTTAATAATACACATAACAATTATATAAATAATGATTGGAGGTTTACGATCTCTGTGAATTCGTCCCTTTACGATAACTAATTTAAAAAATGGAATGTTGTATATATGATTACTATTAATTAGGAATAACCAATTATACATTTATATTATACATTATTATATATTAAATGCTTTTTGTTTGCTCACTATTATTATTACGATAAATGTTAATTTTTTAATGTGTTTATTTTTATTTGCAATGAAAATAGAAAATTTATAGTGTAATCATATATGGTGAATATTTACTTAAGAACTCTCAATTGGTAAATAAAGATTATTTTCCCCAGTGCTACTACACTGCCTTTTGTTCTTGCAATTATTAACAGTCGGGTTACCAACTAAAAAGATATTATTGCAATTTCTTCCATTTTCTTATTTTTTGTTCATGATTCAGAGTAGATTTTGTGATTATTTAGTAGTGCAGTAGTGCAGTGACAGTTTCTCTATTAGAACTACAGAATTGCAAAACCATCAAAGCTTGATGACAATTGATATTCAAGATTCAATTTGGTCTACACAGCTAGGTGCTGTAAACCACGTTAAATATCTGCACTGTTCCTCGTATTATGTACATCAGTAGAAGCTGAAAGAGACATTTTTAAGAAACTGTTATTATTTAATTAGCAGCATTGGATATATATTTAAAATTAAATTATCATGCAGGTAGTCCACATTAATTTGGAAGCCTATGAAGGTGGAATTAAAACATTTGGCTATTATTTAGCAGAAGATTTTTTATATCCAAATCATTTATAGATGAGGAATGGAAAAATATTAATTTGTAGTCAGCTGGCTAAACAAAATTCTGGAATATGCTATATGAACCAGACATTGGAAGTAACGCGTTACTTGTAATTAATTACATTTTTCAGTAACGTTAAAGGTAACGCGTTACTTTATCAAGACGCAGTAAAGTAATTTAACTAATTACAAAAAGCGTGTAACGGTAACGACTTCAGGTCGTTAGTTGTGCGTTACTCGAATAATCGATTTTCAAATTTAGTTTTGATGATGTTCAGAAAATACATATTTTCATATTGTGTAATTCTAAGAGTTGTACAGTAAGCTTATACAAAGAAAAATTAATTAGAATCTCCTTGAATTTTAATAGATTCTAAAAAGTTTTTCTTTATTTTCATTATAGAATCAAAGTAACTGACAGTAACGGTAAAGTAACTTAGTTACATATTTGCAGGAACTGTAATGGTAACTAGTTACTTTTTTTGATAAGGTAACTGTAACTGTAACTAATTACTTTTTTAAAGTAACTTTCCAATGTCTGATATGAACAGTTTCCAAGTTCACCTAATGAGATGGGCAAAATTACAATTGGAAATGTCGCCTGTAGTGATTGTATTTTAACTTGTTTTTCTTCTTGTTTAATAAATAAATAAACAAAATTTCTTTGAGGGATCTTGATATTATATGGATTAGTTAGAATGGCATCAAATCGACTTCAACTCGGCATCAGAAACGGCAGAAGAACTAAACTGGCAGTTACAAACCAATCATTCCTTCAATTAAGACAGTTTGTGGTGACCCATTAGAAGATTATGTTAATAAACATTAAAATTTTGTTAAGTTTGAGTTTAAATCAATCAATATGTTCATAAAACTGCATATTAGGGGATAAAGACAGCACTATTGGCCATTGTTTGTCTTTGTGTTCAGGAGCAGTCAGCAAGTGGCGGTACTTGAATTATAAATATTTAAATTCCAAACCAGCACAGAGTGATTAACAGTAGACCAACTCTTTAAAAATCTTTTGTTTTTTTCAAATGCCATCTGATGACCTTCAACTAATAGTTACTTGATAGTATGGATATGTTCAAACAGATGTCGCTACTTTACTCATTTGGCATGCGTGTGTGCAATCGTCTTGACATCTATTATTGAAATGCAGACGTATAATCTAACACCAATGTTTTATCACAAAATTCTGTGGTTTTTGTTTCCGAGCTAATTTTACTTGTTAATTGCTATACCCTATCCAAACTCTTTCTGATTCAAAATAGTTATATTTTTCTCTAAGAGTTGAGTTGTACTTGTAAGCCAATCCCTTACATCTTTCTCTGTCTTACTAGCTCTAACCTTATTTATATATTCAGTCTGTTGAACTGATACTTCAAGATGTCTTTTCATAAAGCTATTAGACTATATTTGCCATATTAGGCAAGTCATTATTAAACGGGTTTAATTGCCAAGGCTTTTGAAACTAGTACTCTCATAAAGTAATGTGGCCAAAACTGGAATTGTTAAAACCTTAAAAAGCATTATTTGTGAATCCAGTAATGGTCTCTAAAATTATTAAAAATTAGGGTGTTGTATGAACTGTATTTTTATAGAAAATAAAGAATTAAAATTAAATAAACTACTGAAAGTTCTTGTTGACATTTTGGATCAAGGTTCGTAAATAATAATAGTAAGCTATGAAAGGTAAGTCATTCTATTAACAGCCATTTGTGATCAAAAAAATTAAGGTTAGATTAACATAAGTAATATTATTCTTATTTAAAATGATTTTTGTTAGAAATCAAGAAATTCTTAAAAATTAGTAGTTTTGAATGTGTTTAGAAAGTGCATATATTTTGTTCTTAGCCTGCCATTTATGATCATACTCAATGAGTGAAATGTATAGGGGGACCTACCTTTCACAACAAGTTATAATTTACAGACCTTGTTTTCAATTTACCACTAATCCCATCTGAATGAAATTTTACAAGCTTATACAGAAAACATGAAGGATTCCTACTGTGTAAATGTTTATTAATAAAAATATGAAAATGGCCAAAACTGGTGCCTTTACTCTACATGTTTTAATATTGTTTTATTCTCTTTATTGTCATTAGATTTGTTTGTAGCTTCAGATCTGCCATTTTTTTATATTAAAAAACATTAACAAAAATTCCTCTTAATAATAATGACCTTTCACTAACTAATGAAGCTTCTTTAAAAATTTAAAGAATATAGCTCTATCTAATATTAACAAGAAGGACAAAATCAGTTGCCATGGTAATTAGAGAATGTTTTCAACATGGCATCTTTTATATCATAAAACATGTAATTTGTGACCATCTGCAGATTTTCTTGTTGAAATCTCTCGGCTTTTATTTGCAATTTAATTCAAAATTAAAATTGAAATAGCAATTATTTTTTGTTTAATGATGTAGCGAAGATAATCTACTCTGAATTTAAAACAAAGAGAAATTTATTATCAAAATGAATTCTAACGGTACCTAATCAAGAGATTTATGCAATTAATATCCAATAGTAAAGCAACTATTTTTTTTACAGCCTTATACTAAAGCAGCTTTTTTGTAAATTGTAAATTTTGTGCACAATATTAACTGTAAAAAATCTATTTATTTTGTTAGCAACATAGAAAGGATATGAATTTATATTTACAAGACGTGTGAAGTTAGTATGCGATGATAATATTTACAATATAACATGATCTTGATTGTTTTTAATTTTTCTTCTTGTTGAATCTTCTTTTATATATAGACAGTCTTTGCCAAGTTTGTATTGTATTGTTCTAGCTATAAAATATGAACATTTAAACAACAAACAAGAATTAAATTATAGTTAACAAAATGAAGATGTTTTTTGTTAATTTTTAAGAAATTAAAAGCAATCATGTTTTTGCGTATATCCTTAAATGAATTGCCTTGTATAACTTTATCTCAGCTGTTGCACTTGCTCGTATTAATTAAAACATATTTAAATGCATAAAAGCCTTTAATTTATCTTTCACTAAAAATTAAGAATTTATAGAGGTTTGGTTTGAAAAACATTTTTAGTTAGCACATTATAAGCAACCTAATGGGCAAAAAAGTATATATTTAAAATAAACAAGAAATTTATAACAAAATACAATAATATACAATACAATAAGATGGTAAGTCTTCTTTGTTTTGGTGTTAGGATTGAACATGGTGTGGTATTATCAATGTCTTTGTTTTGGCTTCAGACACTATTATTTAAACAGAAAATGAGATTATTTGTTATTATATCGTATCTGTGGCAAATTTATAATAACGTCTTCATCACTGTTTTATGTCATTTTGACTACTATAACTAAAACAAGGAAAAATATAAGTCAAATATAAGACATTTTGCGCTTTTCAACTCTATGAATTGATAGCAAATGCAATTTTTTGTGTAAACATGAATGTTAATTTGATATACAAGTTTCACGTTTTATCTCTTTTAATAGTATTTTAATTAATTTGTAATATTGTGTTTATATGAAATGTCTATAAATTAGCGATTTACTATATTTATAAAGTTGTTTAAGGATTTACAAGGCCTATGGCTGCAATTCTACTATAATAATACTTTATTACTATTATTATTATTACACTAAATTGTATTTTGTCTATCTTTAAATGACTTAAAAAATATGGTTAATTAGCATTAAGGGCTTGTGATAAACTTAATTTTAAAAATTATGTATAAGAATTTACACAGACATTACACCACTTCCTGAGCTTTCTGCATGCACAAAATGCAGTTTTTACTATTTAAATTTTAAAAATGATAAACTACAAAAGCAAAAACATAATGAGTGCATTCAGAATTTGCTCTTTCAGTCTAAGTGCATATATTAGTTTATTTATTGTAGAAATTAGCATTATTATCTGTTTTATTAACTTTAAATGCAGTTATGATAATTTAAATTGTTCATAATAGAATTGAATATTTCATGGATTTTATTAATTGTATATGAAAATAAAAAAATAAAAAATGTTTTATTTCTCTTGTAAAATAGATATCTCTTTTATGTGATCCTCTGCTGTGTTCATATTTTGATAGGGAAGACTCATGACCGATGATAGTGCTGCAAACCACAACAATTACGACAATGTTTGTACTGCAAAGTTATACCTGTTTTATTTTTAGACGGGTAAAATTAGAAACATGCAAAAATACCAATATTCAGTTCACTGAAGCTTACAAAAATCACATCAGAGGCTGTATTCAAGTTTGAGTTTCTCCTATTGTCTCTATTTCTTGCTACGATATAATATATCACTTCACTGCATGCTGTAGTTGTGATTAATACAAGGAGTGGTATCAAGTTATAGAACTAAATGCTTTTAAAATGATAGTATTAACACAAACGAAGCAAATGTGCTGAAGTTGCTTTACTTCTTACACCTAGCGCCATGTACGATCTTATGACTATACATTGTTTCACCAAGTTAAAGCTTAAAGTTACAGTCAAATTGTAAGGTTCCATAATTTTAATCAAAATAAATCAGTTTGTGTCATTCAAACCTACCTGCAGCTAGTGACAACTTATTTTTAAATAATCTTTCTTTGGCCGCTTACTGTGCTCATCGAGTCTAAGCATTTGTCACCATCAAATTAAAGCTTTAGGTTGCCTCTAATCAAATCTTAGTAAGGATTGTCACCTTTTATCCTGCCCACGATATCAAGCAACTTTCTTTCTATGTAATAAGGATGATATAAAGGTGGAATTTCGTTTTAATTCATTTACTATGCTCATCGAGTTTAAGCATTTTATCGCTAATCTTTAATATTTGTATAAATTGTTTTAAATTGCTTTTATACAGCAACAACAATTAAGAATTAATCTGATGCAATTTTTAAATGTTTCAATATTGATTGACTACTTCTTTATTTAATATTATATACAATAATTATTAAAATTTAATTTACTAAATTTAAATTTAATTGCTTATTGAATTTTAAATTCATCTAGAAGTTGTTTATTTTAGTAATAGCAAAAAAGTAAACGAAAAAAAGAGTAGGTACAAAATACTTAATAAGAGGCTTCTATATTATCATCTTTTAACTTCCTCTTTTATTAAGAGCATTATCCAGAGCACTTGAACTTAGTTCAAATATATCTCAGTTATTTCTGAATATTTTTTGATGAGGTTTTTGCAAAAAACTTTGTTGTTACTAGTAGAGTGGCGGTCTTTGTTTAAAAATCATGATTATGTTAATTTAAAATAAATTAAAAATTACTTTTTAAAAAAATAAACTAAGTCCGCCGTTCATTTTAGAATGGAATGGATATCTGTGAAAGAATCATAGAATACAAACTAATATTAATTATTTAAAATAAGAATTACAACTAAAAAGCTATCGTATTGTATAGTGGCACTGGTGATTGCAAGAAAGCTTACAACTCAATTTGACAACGCTATCTTTCTACATCAGGTAGTTATCTAAAAGTAAATGCTCCCACTTTTGCCTCGAGCAACTAAATGTGCCTAATCCTAAACGCACTGCCATAAACAATCTGTAAGATGTATAATGACAATAAAAAACAGCTACGCAGGGAATCCCTTAATTTCTAGGTACTTTGTAGTCACCTGAGTTCAAGACGGGCAACAAAACAAGTTTAAAGTTTTACTGTTCATTGATTAGAAAAATATTTGCATTGATAAAAAATAAAAAGTTAAAATACCTTAGTGAATTAATTCGTGTTATTAAAAGAAATGAAAATTATTACAAGAAAGCTTTTCAATCAAAGCATTTAATTTGTAAAAACAAACCACAAGATCTTGTCACTATTTTCAAATCTCTTAGTTCAGAATTTTCTGAAACATGTTCTTCCTGGGGGAATTATAGGTCTTTATATGGCCATAGGTGTTCAAAAATAAATAAAAACAAAATTTACGAAACAGACACTCTTTGTAGAAGATCAAGTGCCATGAATACAACACAAGAATCAGCAACCGTTCGTTCAGATAAAGCTTAAGAATTATTCAGTAGCGCTGTTAGAAAAGAACATTCAAAATATACTGAATAATGTACCCTTAGCTACACTAGAAATACCTGTTACAATTCATCTTTCACCTAATAGGTCTATTGAGTCTTTACCTCTGCTTACCTCTACACCGATGAAATCTTTAGCTCACAATATTTCACATCACAACGTAAAGCCGAAATCATTATTCTCTTTGAAATTGCAAACTGAAGAGAGTGCCTCATCATTCAACTCTACGAATTATTCAGTAAAAGAGGATTTTAATAACAAATCTGATTGCAACATTACTAGAGGAATTCTTGATATACCGGATGAACTTCAAAATGTTTCTGGTTCAGATTGTAATATAATCTTGCCAAGACAGTCTCAGAATGTTCTGAACAAAGTTGCTATGCGAAAGTACAGTAACTGCACTATTGAAGAAGGTAGTTTTATGATATCCGAGAAAGTTTGGAATGCCATTTATGACTGAAACAAACTCAAAAGTGGTTACTACACTTATGTTCTTAGAAATTGTATCAGAAAGTATGTAAATAAGTATCTGTTAGATAGTAAAGGGTACACTGTAATTTTTCAGCCTAGGGCAAAAGTGGAACAGACTGCCCTTCAGGTAAAACGCCAGTCTGTTTATTTGTTCCTAGATAATATATAAATCATCTAGATAAAGATAAAGACAACTGACTTAAAAGATCATCTAGATAAGATAAAAGATAACACACCTCAAAGTTATCTAGCTAAAGATAATAGATAATGTATAAACAATGTTATGTAGATAAGATAATAAATATAAAATGTACTTATTGTCCAAAAATGTATGCTTAATAGCAATATGAATTAAGTAGTTTTGAGTATAATGTATAATTTATTATAAATGCATTTTTTAGTAAAATATTGGAATAAAAAGATCATTAAAATTCCAGACTTTTTCAGTTTTTCGATAATATCTTTTTACCAATGCATTACAGAGGAAAAAGTTTTTATTAAAAGTTGTAGAGCATTACATTTGCTACAACTTTTGTATGAAAAATGTTTCTGTAGAATGATTAGGTAGATAGTTATCCTTCATCAAAGTTACCAATTTTTTGTAAAAATGATACTTTTTGAGATTTTTGATTTTTTTTAAACAGTTTTATTAGTAATTATTGTAACATCTGCTATTATCTCTCGCTGCAGAGTATGATTCTGTGGAAATCATCGGGGAAGACATTGATTTGCTAGTTGTTTTGACAAGTTTGGCTCAACATCTCCCCATGTATTTCCGAAAATCTGGAAAAGGTAATGCTGTTGAAACATTGTTTTCCGCATCATCCTACAAATACTCAGTACCTGAAAATCTTGTACTTTACGCTTTGAGCGGCTGTGACACCACGTCTTCCCTATTTGGTTTTGCAAAAACCAAATTCTGCACTCTGTTCCAAAACAAACCAGCATTGCATGAATTTACAACAATCTTCAGGGATCCTGATGCTGGTGTTTCAACCATCGCTGAGGCGCAGGGGGACGTATTATACTTCATCTTCATGGTGGTGAGAAGGCAACAACATTAGATACTTTGCACTATCAGCTCTTCTCCAAATCTGCTACTGGCAACAAGTTCAACCTTGCAAAGCTGCTACTGACACAGGATGCTGCTATGTACCATGTCTTCTGCATGTATCACCAAGTCCAGAGACTGGACTGGAGAAGGAGGAAGGACAGTAAAGGATTTGTTTCTATTAAAACTGCCAAGGATCCAGTTCCTCGGTCAGTCCCCATTTTCATTTCCTGTCGCTGCAAGAAAGGATGCACTAAGGCCTGCAGCTGTGAAAGGCCGGACTCAGGTGCTCTATCATTCGTAAACACTGCTCTGTGCAAACTTGTAAAAATACAGCAGACATCATAACTGATGAAAATGAAAAAAAACAATCCAACTGAGCTGCTAATGGAAAAGGTTGAAGAAGAACTGGCTGAAGCTTCAATGCCAGAAACCATAGCCAAACGTAGGAAGTTACAACTTTTCTTATTACTATAGTATCTGCATTGTCATAATATTTCCTATTATTATAATTATAAAAATTGGTAATCGGTTCCTTCATCGCTCTATTTTAATACTGCTATTTCAATTGCCCATCAGGTTTCATGATTAATATTTTGATTTATATAAATTGTTATGTGAAATTAACATTCATAATTATTAATAAAAGTGTTTATAATCATTCAAAAAACCAAGTTAGCCAAGTCATCTGCATGATTTGATTAATTTCCCAGATTATGGTTTTGTCCTTTTTAAAAGTGTCTGTCGAATTCAAGTTATGTAGAATAATTCATTTAAAGAGTCTTAAACTGCTTTCCTGTACTTAAAAATTAATAATGGGACTTTCTAAAAAAGAAAGAATCCATAACATGAAGGGGTGGAGGTTGGAAAGGAACACAACACCAGGTGATGCCGCTCTTCCTGGCCCTTTGTTCACAAGCCTTTTATGACAAAAATCTCAAAAAAGTATCATTTTTACCAAAAATTGGTAACTCTACCTAATCGTTCTACAAAAACATTTTTTATACAAAAGTTGTAGCAAATGTAATGCTCTACAATTTATAATAGAAACGTTTTCCTCTGTAATGCATTGGTAAAAGGATATTATCGAAAAACTGAAAAAAGTCCGGAATTTTAATGATTTTTATCGCCCCACATGGGTGACAAGGTTGAAAACTTTGTTTTTCACTAGGGCACCGATACACACAACATCTCCAAAAATTAGAACTACATAACCTTTTGCAAGCAGATATGTCTATTCCCTGGACTAAATGAAAAGCAAGTTTTTTTCTAAGTTTTCTAAGTGACAACGATCTTAACCTGTCATACAAACAATCTTTGTATCTTTCATTTCATATTCTAATAATTTAACATACTGGATTGTCTATCTTTCTCATTTGCAGCTGACTGAGGAGATAAATTTTATTGGTCACTCGTTACTGATCTTAAATAATGCGCCTTCAAAAATAAACCCAATCTATGTAACCTATGGAATGAAAAACGTACGTCAGTAATAGCAAGAGTTGTATACAACTATTTCTAAATTGTCACTGTATGAAATACAAAAACTACATAAATTATCAATATAAGTTTTTCACTTTATAGGCTATGTAGATCACTTTCTTTGATTTATCTCGTTTATTTCAAACATCAGGGCATCAATATTTAAAAAACATTTTTTAAAAAATCAATGACATCAACTTCAACATCCCTTTTTAAGTAATCTCGTTATTCTTAAAGGTAGGTATTAACTTTTTATCTAATTTAGGTTGGTGTACATAGAAGAATTAGTGTAATGAGCATCAGAAGAAACAAGATTGTTTTGTTTTTAATTGAGATTTATCTTTATATGCAAAGTGTCTAATCACAAAGAAAATATGTTAAAATTGAAAGCAAGTGGTATGTTTAGAATAAACGCTGAGTAAAGTATAACTTAAGTCTGTTTTTGTATTTCGGTTTTATTCTTGTTTATTGCACAAGTTGAATCGTTTTTAACTTGCTGTTAGGCAAGGTAAAAAACTGTTTGCCCAATGCTTATACAATGTTTATTTGGAATGAAGAATTTAAAAGATCTTTTTCCTTATTCTGAATGTACCCCAAGAGTTCTATTGTGTGTATCTAAAGGGTTTTCCAATAAGAGGTGTTATTTTGAATAGCCCGCTATTTCGGTAGATGTCACTTTTGAAGCTATCATTTTTTGACATTTGACAAGTAGAAACTACGCCATTAATAAATATGGAACGATACACGCTTCAACAACGCATTGAAATTATTAAAATTCACTATAAAAATGGTGAAAATTTGGCAGAGACGGTTCGTAAAACTCGAACATTTTTGGGTCACCGTGAAGCACCTTGTCGGACCGCAATACAGAAATTGGTGAAAAAATTCGAGCTCTTGGGACAAGTTAGTGATGTGAAGAATAAAACCCGTGCACGTCGCTCAAGAACAGCCGAGAATATTGCTGTTGTACGATGAACGATGAACTTCATGGCTGTATGGAGTACCTAGACAAGTCTCTACCTCCGTCATCTCAAGTTCTCAAATTTTACCGCAAGAGAGTTAGTTGCGTTGCCGTGTTAGAAACGCGGCGGCTCCTCCACTCACGGGAGCAGTATTGTTCGAGGGCGCTTATGACGGTGGCGTTCGGCCTCGTCATAGTCTCTCAACGCACTGATGAGGGGGTTTGTGTGATCCGCGAGCGAATCATACAGGCGCACTGCGGACTCCTTGATGAAGTCCGCTATTGTGACCAGCCCGGCGTCCTCATGCAACTGGTCGTTGCGAACATACCAGGGCGCGTCGAATGCCATTCTCAGGGCCTTGTTCTGGATGACCTGGAGCTTTTTCACGTGTGATGTCGCGGCGTATCCCCAGACCGTAGCTGCGTACGTCATAGTCGGACGGACGATCGCCTTATATAACCTCAGCTTGTTCTCGGAAGAGAGCTTGCTGCGTCGGTTAATTAAGGGATACAGCTTGGCTGAGACCGCCTTCGCGCGACTGGCACACTTATCGATGTGAGAAGCCCAAGTCAATCTAGCGTCAAGGGTGATGCCCAAGTATTTGGCTTCCGTCCTCCATGGAATCGGGCGACCGAACATAACGACGTCGCCGTCGGGACGGTGGCGTCGTCTAGTCATCCAAATCGCAGTGCTCTTATCGGAGTTGACTTCGATCCGCCAGGTTCGAAACCACTCCTCGAGGTCCTCGACAGCCGTCTGCAGATATCGCATGACGAGTCGTGGTGCCACGGAGCTTGCTAGCAGGGCAGTAAGAGCGCCGGAGAGAGGAGCGATCCTTGGGGGACACCCGCGGAAAGCGACCTCGACGACGATCTGGAACCGTTCAGCTTGATCCGGAAGCGTCTGTCCCGGAGGTAAGACGCCACCAGCTGAACGAGCGCGCGTGGGATGTTCGCATCCAGCATCTTGTGCAGGAGTCCCTGGTGCCAGACTTTGTCGAAAGCTTTCGACACGTCTAAGAAGATCGCACCGGTCGACTGCCGCTTGTTAAAAGCGTCCGTGACGTGTTCCACGACTCGCAGGATCTGGTGGACGGTGGAATGACCGGCTCGGAAGCCGAATTGCTCGTCCTGGAGAACGTTTCCCTCAAACAGTTCATGCTGAAGTCGTCTCAGCACGACGCCTTCGGCTATCTTTCCCACCACAGGCAGAAGCGAGATCGGCCTGTAGTTTTGCGGGAAAGACGGCGCCTGGCCCGGCTTTGGCAGGACTATGACGTCAGCACACTTCTACTGCCGTGGAAAGTGGCGCGTCCGCAGCATGGCGTTGATGATCCCGGTTAAGGCCGCGATGGCCTTGTTCGGGAGAGCCTTGAGTGCCCTGTTGGTGATCCCGTCCGGACCCGGAGCTTTCTTGGCCTGAGTGGCCTTGATGTGCTCCCGAACCTCCTCCGAGGAGGCAGGCTGCAGTATCTGCGGTTCGCGGTCGCCCTGATCTCTTAGCATTGTCCTCACTATCCTATGTACTCGCCCAATGTGCTGAACGTCAGCATTGGCGTAGTTAGGGGAGCATTGGCGCTCCAGGTTGTCGGCAAAAGCCTCGACCTTCTGCTCATCGGTATGTGCTAAGCCCCGTTCGCCGTGAATCGGGGGGATCGGGGACCACTTGTGCCGCAGGACTTTGGCCATTCTCCACAGGGAGTTGTCCGCTAAGTCCAGGGACTCCAACTTGGCTTCCCAGCTCTCGTTTCGTTGTACCGTAATGGCATTACGGACTTCTACTGCGAGAGCGTTCGCCCTGGCGCGATGAGCCGGATTCATGGTGCTTTGGGCCAGGCGTCGCACCCGGTTTTTCGCACGAATGAGGACCTTGATGGCCGGCGGGAGGAGGTCACGTCGGTCCACGGCCGACGCGACGTTCGTCGCATATCTGAGCGAGCTCTGAATGCACGACTGGAGCCAGTCCACCGCGCGTTCTAGGTCGTCCACGCCTTCGATCCGTGGGATCGGTCCCATGGAGTCGCGTAGGTGCGCGGTGAACGCGGGCCACGACACGGTGGTCGTTCGCTCCGCGGTCCCGTCTCGGTCCTCGCCCAGGTACATAAGTACCGGGTTGTGATCTGAATCCAGCTCGCTGACCGCAGTCAGCTGGTGCACCATCGTAACTTCCTTGAGGACGACAATGTCCAGCACGTCTGGCCTGCCCCTGGGTCCGAAGTGAGTGGGCTCCACGGGCCCGTCTACGAACACGACGCGCGTGTCCGCATAATCGTTCAAAGTGTGACCGTTACGGTTTGCCACCCGGCTGTTTCACGCGAGATGCTTCGCGTTCAAGTCACCCGCGATGATCGCGGGATCGTTGTCCGATTGCTGTTGTAGCCGAAAGTGTTAAAGTTGGGATTTTTTTACTTCTATAATGACTTTCAGATATTTTCCGTGAAAACTACGAAATTAACCTCACAGATTAATCTGTTCTTAGTTGCTACCAACTGCAAATAAATGGAAAATTCTTATGCGCATGCGCGGTGTTTTCGACCTACCGAAGCATTCGACCTATATTATATGGCGGACGGACGCGTCAATAACAGAAGAACGTGCACTTTTACCATCGAAATTCTTGCTTTTATACGCGATTAAGAGGAAAGCAAACTGTTTATTTGTATTTATTAAAGCTTTAAGATTGCAAAGGTGTCCTTATTTTTTACGGAAAGTGTATATAACGGGAGTTATAAGTGTCGAAGTGTGGGACCAGGATTCTTCTTCTTAAGGCTTATAAAGTCCAGTTAACACAAGAAGTCAAGCCGGCCGAATGAAACTACTAGGTTTTTATTTGTGAAAAATTGTGTAGTTAAATTTTTTTTCCTTCTTAGTTTACTAATTGGTTTATTTTGGATGCCATTGATGGGGATTTCTAGTTATTAATTTATTGTTATTAAAGGTTTTTCTATTAGTTTTATGTCAAGGTTGCTTTAAAGAAAAAAAAGACTCTTAATTAATATAACTGTAATTTTGTCGAAATTTATTTGAATTTGTATTTTTAAAAATTTTTCTTTTTGCATTGTAGATTATGATATTGGGTGTTCTGGTTGATAAAACTTCAACTATTTTCTTCATTATTCTATAAAATTCTTGGATTGTATCATGTGTGATAGTGCATTTAACTTTGATTTAATATTTAATATCATTCCTGTATTTTATTCCTTAAATGTATTTTTCCTAATTAGTTAAAATTAAGATTGAAATTTTTTTCTTTTTCTAAAATTCTATTTCTGATCTTTTGTGTCTTTCAGGGAAAGAACACCGATGCTCAATATTGTTTTGATTTTTTAAATTTGTTTGTTTCCAATATACGATTGAATAAATTTTACTGTGTTTTATTGTATGTACGCCTAAGGCAACTATTTACTGAGCTCAGTCAGCCCAGGACCAAAGCGATCCTAGTTTTATAGATAAAGTAATAAATTTGCAATGCAAGGTCACGTTACAATTTTGTTATGTTATTATTTATAATACATTTTAACTGTAAATGTTTTTACTATGTTTGATTTATCAAGTGTAAACTTATCATTAAATATTTAATTTTATCAGCAAGTATTAATTACAATTCAGTAATATTTTTGTTTGATTATTTATTACAAACTCACATTTGAATAACCTCTGATATTTAAGGAATCTTTTTTATATTATTTATAAGTTAAATCAGCTTAAGAATAAAGGTAAATAGGATTAATGATTTGCAGACCATAAACAGTTACTACTTATTGACTTTTGACATTTTATCACCAGTTTCATGCAAGTACATTAATTGTATTGTTTTGTATAAATAAAACTAAGAGCAAACACATTTTATATAAACACATGAGGCAAGGGTTATTGACCCATATCTGGTCAAATGATTTATCTAGCTGTTGGTTTTACTTAATAAAAGTATTATGCTGTATAACAAATTATTTTGTTTAAATGTGTTAAATATTATAATTTGTAACTATACAATATTTCTTGTAGATTCTTGGCATTCTAAAGGTAAGTGTAAATGAAATTTGCATTCCAAAACTATGATCGAATAAAGTTAAAAAATAAAACTTTAAATAAGAAATTGCCTTTTCATAGTTATTCAAATTACAACACAGATATTACATATTATATTAGCTACTATACTATATTAGCAATAAGCGAATGCAGGGTTCAGAGCAACTTTCTACAGAAGCATAGTTGAAAATGTAACTTTTCATTTTAAAAAAGTAACCTTCATATTAGCTACCCTGACACAGTGGCGGATCCACGGATCCAGAGAGTAAAAAAAAGTGAAAAAAAAACTTTTATCAAGAAAACATTCAATTAATAGGAATATAGTGTGACTAGCTTTGGTCATGCATTCTTTTTAAACTTAAGTTTTGTTGAAATCTAGTAAAACTAATAAATAACTGACAAGATTTACTGCCACCTGTAAACCAGATATCTTGGCTGGTGCATTCAAAGAACATTTTTGTGAAAGTCTTAATTTGTTTGTTAAATTATTTTATTAAAATTATCTTGTTACTTTGTGTGTTAACCTTTAATTACAAAAAAAATTTCAAATATATTTCGTCCCTCCTTGATTTAAATTTTGGATCCGCTACTGCCCTGATAATAATGTATGTGTAGTTATTTACAAATCAAGGGTTGTAAACGTAGTTTTCCAGTCAAGATAAATCTCAGTTATACCTTGGTCTGCAAAATTAATTTAGACCAGAAAATACACCTATAGCCCAAGGCATATACAACACTTTTTCTACAATTGACTGCAATATAATAGAAAATTCTGTTTAATTTTAAATTAATTTATAACCTTATTATCCGTTTCAAATTATAAAACAGTAGGGTAAGGCTATGATTTATTTTTGTTGACAGCACTGCAAAAAGGGTTATACACTGGCAAGCAAAAAATTTAGGTCACTTTGAAATTGTGTTGCTTTTTTGTTATTTTCTGTTCGAAGTTTATATTTGAAAATTGCAATTCATTGTTAATAGTCAATATTGAATCCGAAAGCATGAGTGCTGGCCAATCAAACCGCATAATTCCCACCTCATCCAGATATTCTCCGACAACTCTTGCTACGTGAGGTCTCGCATAATCTTGCATGAAAGTGCCATACTTGTCCATGGTGACCATGAAAGGCATAATATGATCTTTTAGAACTTCTGTAATGTACCTGTGAGCTGTCACGGAGCCATTCTGTATGAAGACTGTGTGTGCTTGTGAAGAGATTCCTGCCGAAACCATGACCGACCCACCACCAAATGGTAGTCGCTCGTCAATACAAACTGGGACATATCTTTCTCCTGGTCTTCTCCATACTCACATATAACATTTCTCCTAAAACTAATGACTCAGAGCCTACTAGTACAATGATTTACAATTTGCAAACATAAGCTTAGAACATCACAATTTCAAAGTGACCTAAATTTCTTGCTCGCCAGTGTATTTTGTTAAACAGCAAACCTGAAAATCGTGTTTCTGTAAGTTGCTAAAATCTCATGTGCACAGCACGTTTACAATTTTTATCCCTTCAATTTCATATTTTTGAATTTAACAAGAACACCATCTATATGGTACGTTTCACAGTTCTTGTAACCAAAAAAAAAGAAGAAATTCAAACGGTTGCAGCAGTATTAAAAAGAAATATGTTTTTCATTTCAACTTGAAGAATTTTTTGTTTTATGTTTGAAAATAGTTGAAAAAAGGAACCTTTTTCATTGAAAAAGTAATAAAAGTAACTGGAATATGAAAAAAGTAACAAAAAGTTCCAAACCAAAAAAAAGTAACCTTTAGTTAAAAAAGTAACTAACTCTGAACCCTGCAAATGACATATTTTTACAAAGGAAAGCATTGCTTAGTACTAATAAGATATTATTCCTTGGTAAATGTTCAAGTTCATTAACTATTAATAAATACTAAATAGTAGCAATAATTTAAACTGTAGGGAGAAATAACAGAATAGCAATTTATGGTTATAAAATAGTTTTATCAGATTAGATTTGGCAAGGAATGTGGTTTTTTATTATCTAATTAATTTTTTAATTGAATGAGAAATCAAAGTACATCTTTTATTAAAAAGGTATTTGATAAGATAAAATTTCAAGTATAACTAGTCTCAGGTCATTATCCATTTTAAAAGAAATTGTTAATATTCATATATAAGTTGTTTTAAACAGTTTTATACAGTGACAACAATTAAAAATTTATGTAGTGCAATTTTTAAATATTTTTAATGCAACTCTTATTAAAAAGAGTGGATTAATAAATGCATAGCAACTTTCACATTTGATTTATTAATATCAAATTGATCTTAAAATATTACTTCACTCTCTTACATTTAATCTTTAGGTATGATCTAATTAAATTTAAATTGCTCAAGAACTCGATTGATTAATTATTGCTTATTTTATGTAATAGCAAACATAAGTAAACGAAAAAAGAATACAAAATGTTAATAACCAGCTTCTATGTTATCATCTTTTATCTTCCTCTTTTATTAAGGTTATCTAAGTAAGTACACAAAACTTTCTACTGTTTTACAAAAAAATCAATTGACACAAAATAATAGTTTTTACATTATAATAGATAACTATTTTCAATATGCATAGCAATAGCAATAAGATAGCTCAGCTGTTAAAGATATCATTCAACATTCCCAATGTGAATACTCTTAACTAAAATAAGATATTTATTGAAATTTTAAAGCGTTCACTTTGCAGTTGCAATATGTTGCCAGTAATTCTAGTACATGGAGGAGCAGGTGATATTATGGATTCGAGGGTCCCTGCTAAAATTGCAGGTGTGAAAGCTGCAGTAAAAGCAGGATATGCTGCATTCGAAAAGGGTGGAACTGTTGTCGATGCTGTAGAGGCAGCTGTACGTATAATGGAAGATGATCCTGCTTTCAATGCCGGTAATGCATGTTACTTTGACAAAAATCTTAGTACAAATATTAATTTTAATAAGTAACAGGGTATGGATCTGTTGTAAACTTGGAAGGTGAAGTCGAAATGGATGCCAGTATTATGATTGGATCGAATCTAAGTGCTGGCGCTGTAACAGTTGTACAAGATATAGCAAATGCTATCAGGTAATACCAATACGTTCTAAAGAGATTATTTTGCATTTTGTGTTACACATGTAACAGAATTTTTCACAAGTTAATGTAATATTTAATTTTATAAAGTTTTCAACAGATAAAGTAGAAAATTGGTATTAACAATTTTAACCATAAACACTTGTCATTTCTGTTCTATGCAAAAGAATTCCTAACCTAAAAATGGTTGTGATTTTTTAATAATTTTACTGGTTGAGAATTGGTACTCTTGGTTGTCAAAGTGACAGCTATGGTAGTTTAGAGGTTAATTGAAATATTTCTAACATATGGTGTGTTCGGTAAAGTACCTCTGAGAGCTGTTTTTGCTTGGAATTGTCTTCTTGTACTTGTTACTCAAATGTGGATTATTATTTGAGTGACAAAGACAAGAGACGATCTTGAGCAAAAATTGTTCTCAGAGGTAACTCGCTGAATACAAAGATAATCAAGTCATGATGGAACAAACATATGTCTGTGAACCAATGGGGAGTAAAACTACTGAATCTTTAGCATTATACTGCGCTTGGATATCCGTGCCTCGAAAATAATCCTATCTTCTCTGTCTATAAAAATAAGCAGACGTCTATTTATTCCATCACAAATATGACTTGAAGTTAGTTCCTTTTTCAACCTATTGTGTACAAACAGAACCTGCAATGAAACATCAATTTCCTGTCATGCTTCGGTGTACCTATCCACTTAGTCATAGCATAGTATCTATAATTTTATCACCTTGATTTTTGTTATAAATACTTATAATTTTATACATTTCCTTCAAAACTAATCTTTTCCTATTTTGAATTCAGAATTGGTTTAAATGTAATCTACCATTAGGAAATTTGCGTAGTTCTAGCATTATTATAACAGAATGAATTTTGTAAAGTTAGTTTATAACAGATTCAGAACAACCTTACCACTATTTAAGACTTCATCAACTACAAAATCTTATGTGAGACAGTTACTTTAATGGGCCCAAAGAATTACAAATAAATCTAAGCTGTAATTATGACCAAATTTGTTTTGATCGTAAATGTCTAATTCATAGCTCTAATATTTTATAAAGAATTTAATTTTTTTTTCTAGTCTGGCACGTTTAGTGATGGAGAAAACACCACATGTATTATTAGCTGCTCATGGTGCTAAAAAGTTTGCCATAGATCAAGGTATTCCTATTTTACCTCCAGGTAGTTTAGTTACAGATACAGCACTAGAAGCTTTAGAAAACTATAAAAAATATGGTACACAGCTAACTGAGATTGCTGCTGTTAAAGTAATGATTTTACCAGTATTGATCGTTTACACGTGTTAAATGTATTTTCTTTTGTTAGAATAAAGGCGAAGTAGGTACGGTAGGTGCAGTTGCAGTCGATGCAGAAGGCCATGTAGCAGCTGCTACTTCTACAGGTGGAATTACTGGCAAAATGGTCGGACGAAGCAGTGATACTTCTGTCCTTGGTAGTGGTTCCTATGCTGATGATCAATTTGGTGCTGTTTCAACCACAGGTTAATTCTAAAAGGTGTCTTAAATTCACAATTTTATAATACCTAAATATTTTAGGTCATGGTGAAACAATAATGAAGTTCTGTGTAGCACATACTATAATAAAAGCAATGGAAAATGGAAAATCAGCTGATCAAGCCACAATCGATACTATCAATGCAATGACTGCCAAACTTAACAACACAGCAGGTATATGCAGACCTACGTAATAAAGATTATTCTAATTATTAATAATTCTATTGCAGGTGCAATAACAGTATCAAAAACAGGTGAAATTGGTATTGCATTTAGTAGTAAACGAATGGCTTGGGCATACCGTCAAGGAAATGAAGTGCACTATGGTATTGAAAGAGGTCAACATGAAAAAGAACCTGCGGAATAAATATTATGATATGTATTGAAACTTTTTGAAATGTTCTAGGAAATTTATTAAACTTTTAGAAAATATACACATTTATAATATCTAATATTATTTATTACCAAGCATATAATATTTAATGAATAACAGCGTGCTTCCTTTAAAAAATATACTTATAAAGATAAATCAATGTGTAAAAAATACTAGATTGTTTTAACGACTCTCATTGTCTGCACTATTAGTTCCTGGAGCAGTTTCTCCATAGCAATGTTTAGCTTTAGGATCTTTATACGAGTTTTCATGTTGCACACTTTGGGAATTAGTACGACATTTTGCTAAACACAATTCAAAATGATCGGTTACCGAGGCAAACAGCACATTATTTTGTTCCGTTGCTTTGCCCAAGACATTTTCTAACATGTCTTTCTGTGAAATTAAATAAATTAATATGAATATATATTCATCATACACTTAATGGTAATTACTTTGTCAGGATGTAAACAACACGAGATGCAATATTCATATATTGCACAGCAATTGTTACTTTTACATGTTTCACAGGAATATTGATTTGTGGATACTGCACCTTCATTACAACAACCGTTTGATAAAAGATCGATTCTGGGGCACACAAACCCTGCAGGATAAAAATTTAAACAAATTAAAATGCACCTAATTATGATTTCATAGTTTATAATCACCTCTGTCGTCAACAATTAAAACTTTTCCCTGTACAGAATTTCGACAAACAATGTCACCATCACTACTAGCATTATGTTCTTGTAATGTTCGCCATATGAAAGGTTTTGTTCTTTTAACAGGAGGAGGTATGTCGTCATTCAAATAGTCACTCTAAAACATTGTTGCTTCATAACAAAGAATTGTTCAGCTTATCTTACCATAACTACTAAGTAAGTCATTTACCTTATCTACAAAACTGACAATACAATATACTAAAGATAAAGTAAATATGATACCAAGAACTATTCTACGTCTTATAAATCTAATAACAGCGGCGTACCACATTTTAGGTACTTTACACTTAACATGTTTATTACTTTAACATCTATTTTGGCTTTATTTCAAAATTTCAACATATTTTAAGTGTTTTGATATAAAAATTAGGTTAAGAAATAATGAATCGCCGATGATAATTTAGGAATCTACATAAGAATTTAAGACGTAGATGTCGCTCGAACAAGAATTGAAACTTTTTCCGTTTCCGTGAAGTGTGCGTCTTATTCTAACACGAATAACTTGCATTTAACTTCATATACCTATCTCACTTGTTGCAGCGGTTGCGCTTGGTTGCACTTGAACATCGCTTGGTCGCTTGATGCTGTCACGTTGTAGCAAAAAGTGCGTTTGATAATAAAAAAGCCGACCTAAGTTTTATCAAAAACTGTTTAGTTGTAGATAAGTTTTTAAAAGTTTATTGGTTTGTCAAGGGATCATTCCAATCATCAGACAGAAATGTCATACAATATGCGACGTGGAACCAATCCCAATTATGGTAAGCATTTTCGGCAATTTTGTACTTTATTGTATAATGGCGGAGTAGGAAGTACTTGGCTGGGGCATATTTAAGTTGATATTGCTTTATACATAATTTTCCAATAAATATAATCATACTACAATTACGTTTAGTATGTTAGCATTTATTTTGGATTATTTTAGCGAATTCATCATCTAATGTGGGCATGAGACGTCCAAACAATCCTCAACAACTGTCGAATAATTTTGTATCGGGTGGGCAGGTAAGAATGTATGGATAGTATTTTAGTTAGTAACATTACTTTATTAGAATTACTGTAACTAGTATTTCTAAATGGTAAATGAGTGCTGGTATAAGCACAGATAGTGGGGCTTTCAAGATTTAGGGACCTTTATTTGAAATCCTTTTAAAGCTAATAAGATAATCTTTATCAATTATTGTGTGTCAGAGGTTAACTTAAAATAAACTAGTTGAATAGTTTTTAAAAAATATCCACATTGGAAATGATGTTAAAGAATTAATATTGCAATGACGGTTTATTTTACTACTGCTACTACTACCTGTTATATTTTTGAATAATTGTTGCTATAATTTTTTCTAAATCCACTGTCTTAATTTCAAAATCACTTTTTGTATAGATAAGAACTGAACTGATTGATGCAATTAACGAATTAGAATTTCTTTGGTTAAAGTTTTTGAGGCTCTAAAGTAGAAATAAGAAATTACTGCAAAAAGGTGTGTTAATCTAAAACAAAATTCGAGTTTTGCAAAATTTAAATTCAAATTTTTTACTTTTAACCAAAGAAAATTTTAATTAAATCACTTTTATGCCTAATTGTTCAAAATTTTCTAAAAAAAAAAAAGAATGGGAAGAATATCAGCACACATTAACATTGAAAAATATTGTTTAATAGAACAACTGTTGATTAATAAATTGAAATTGATGTGTATCAACAGAATTCTAACTTTTTTGTTTTTTTATAAGGCAGTGGCAGTGATACCGGGAGAAAACTATGCAGGGCCTGGGTAGTGGTACTGCTATAGGTAGCAGTTATTAATCTTTCGTTTAGCCTTATTTATGAAAAGGCTCGTGCAAATTTCCAAAGTGAATGCTTCAAATTTGATTACATCACATTTGGTCAGTGGCAGACTTGTTTGTTAACGTCTGCAGTTGACTTATGTTTTCTTTCAAATTTGATTTATTTTGAGGCAAGAGATTTGCATAGTTTTCCATATTTCAGGTTAAACGGATGAAACTATATCTTGACTATTTTCTTGTGTGTTTTTTACATTTAGCGTTTCTTAAAGGATTAACAATTTATATATTCCATAATTTAGACATAGGTATTTTATAATAGAAGTTACTAATTTTAAAATATGTAAGTATTAAATTATGAATACTTGAATTGGTAATCCTTTATGTCTACAACAAGGGTCAAGATATATATCATCGATACCTTTAATATGTTGATGCATAGTTAAAGGTAGCACCTATATCGGTGCACACAGCCGTTAAGGTTAGCTTGTGTAGTATTATCTAACCTGCGCAAGCAGTTGGTTCATCATAACAAACCTTTCGTTCAGATCTCCGGTCAGCAACAAGGTGGACAGCGTCAGCAACAGGGTCAACCACAGAAACAACAACAGGTAATTATTTGCCGTATGCAGACAAATTGCTACAGTAAACTTTCTCCACATGGAGTCAGCAGTTCAGTTCTTTTAATGAACTGTACACGCGTTACACCTGTGGAAGAGTAGGTTGTGAGTGTCATGCTAACAAGGACTGTTTTAGTTTTTGTTTTCAATAGATCTCTTAACCATGTCTTAGAGAGTTGACTCAATATTTATTTAGTTTTTTGAGTCGTAGAATTAAGACGTACAGATATATTCTATAGAATATTTTTTTTATCTTGAGTATACTAGAATTTAGTCAGAAACATTCTTTCTGTATAAAATCGTTTGGTTACTGTCTTTAAAGTAGTCGCTAAAACGTAGAAAACAATATGGTTTATTACTGCAAGACAAAAAAAAAACTAGATTTAAAAATAAGACTGAAAGTAAAAATGCATAGGTGTTAGAATTCACTGTAATTTATATAATTGGATTATAAATTGAGTACTGGCTGCAAACATGTAAAAATTAGTGATGGGCATAACTGAATGACAATTATAGGATCCTTCTATTATGTGTTTATCTTGATATTTAAAAATCATTCATATATGAGTTGTATTACTAATCATCTATTAAATTAAGAAATTGCAAACTTTAGCAGTTTTTTTTATGGAATTCAAAATTGGCTTGGGTTTAATCCCAAATCGACAAAGTACAATGAAGTAAGGTTATACAGTGTGAGAACAGTCTTACACACCTTATATAAAGTAGAAAAGAAAATGTTCTTGCATGTCAGTTTTTTATTTTATCAATTTTTTATAAATTGGAAAATGGGGGGGCTTAAAATTATTTTTTCTACAGTGTACAGAAATTGAAATTAAATTTACAAAAATTAAAAACGTTTTAACACAAAAGGTGTTAAGAATGTTCTCACTTTTCAGATTATTTCTTGATAAAAAAGTAAAGTCCATTTCCTGTTCAATGAAGTGATATCTGATGATCTCAGCGACCATTGATGAAGAATATGCTGTTGATCTACAAAAAGTTAAAAAGGAAAGAAAAAATAACTTTATTTTTGTCAAGAAGTGAGCAGAAAATATCTCATCATTTTTTGCACTAAGACAACATTTCTAATTTTTGTAAATTCGTTATTTAAGGTAGGTGTTTCTTAAGTTTATTTTGAAATTTCTTAAAAACTAATTAACCAAATTTCCATTTCTGTATGCTGCTGAATAGATAATTTTAAAAATGAGATGACTTGATTTTTTTAAAAAAATTTGTAGGAAGAGGGTTCAAATTACGAATGAGATTTTCACAACAGAGTATGCCTTGATTAAATAAAAAAACGATCTGTGCAAGTGTTTTCTTTTTTATTTCATATAAAAAAGTTAAGATGGGAGGGTAAGACTTATTCTCACACTGGATAGAGCTAGGTTAGGATATCCTCTTTTCAAGGTTTATAGGCTCAATATGATGGAATAGCTTGAAATTCAAAATACATTAATATTATATGGAATAAACGTGGAGAGAGGATAGCTAGTCTTATGAGTTCCTTGATGTAAATTTAACGTTTTTATCATGTAGAATTAAAACACTAACTTGGTAAACTCTAATAATTTTTCCCTTTTCTAACACTGAACTGTTAGACAGAGATAGCCATGTTTAATTTAGTGAAATAATAGTGAACACGTAAAAATCTTTTTTTGAGGTTAGGTTTGTTTTTCATAGCAATTGATGCACTCAGTTACTCAACTATTTTGTGTTGTTTTTTAATAAATATATGAACTTTTGCTATTCTAAAATTGTGTGCACAGAATATAGTACCTACTTCTGTTATCTTTAATATTATAAAGAAACTATGTAGGAAGTTTTGAAAATTTACACCATCTTTTTCTATCGAACTTTTTCGTTTAAGATATTTTACTATTTACTATCCTAATAAACATTTTCTAGTGTAGACATTATAACTTGGCAAATCAGTGGTGTATGCATAGGGTTTCAATGATTTAAATCAATTGATTTTTTAAATTTCACTAATAATAAAGAAATCTTAAACCGAAGTAGTTACCAAACAAACAAAATAACCTATAAGTAAGCTGTGAATATCACTAGCAGTGATACCAACTTACCATTAGTATATGAAACGAGTTTGGCATAAGCCTGTCCTTTTCTTAACTGTATACTCTTACTTTTACAAAAAACGTGAAACTAGCTTGGAAACAAAACGTTGATGTTGGATGATATTTCTGAGTTTCTATAATAGATTGCAAGATGAACGCACATGCAGGCCAAATTTTTTGTACATTTGTGTAAGTTTTATTATCCGAAGATTTTTTTAAATTTAGAATAATATATTTTGTATATGTCCCTTGATTGTTTGTTAGCCACTGGGGTTTTCATCAATATTTTTTTTTATAAAGATTAAATGCTATTTTTATTATTTAAAGCATCGTTATCCATAAAACTTTTATTACGGGGGGAAACCATGACTAAATGGTGCATTGATTTAAATTAAATTAAAAATTTAAAATATCGATTTTTTCTTAAATTGTGATTTTTATTATTATCATGGGACATACGACTCTTTTTACCGTGCCAGTTCAATTCGTTCAACTCACTTTAAAGAGTCGTTCACATTGAGTCGTTCATTTGAACTGACTGTGTAAGCACGCGCGTTTCATACATACTACTGTAGAAATGTACAATAGGTGCTATATCGTTCTTGCCTAAATTATTGAATAATGTTTAGTCAATTCTCAAGATCTCTACTCTATTAGATTTTTCAACTTCTTAGAATTTATTTAATAATCCTTAGAAAAAATATATATATAAATACACTAAACTTGTATTGCTCTCGGAAATTCAACATGCTTTTCTACTTTCCAAGCATGTATGCACTATCTCGTTCAAAAGAGAATCGTCAATTTCTTGCAATGAACTATGTAAGTTCAAATACTTGTTCAGTTTACTGTTTCTTCGTTCGTTTATTCCCTACTCCTCAGTAGAGTCAGTACGAACTTTAAAAATTTGCACTTATGTGATACCCGTGATACTGAACTGAATAAACGAACGAACGAACCGTTCAATCGAAAAGAGTCGTATGTTTACCGCTCATTTAAGTGAGTCGTTCATTGTGAACAACCCATCTCTACTATGTACGCAGTAGATCAGATGTCCTGCCACATTTGTAGCATGCCAGTGGCGTCATGGGAATCTCAACATACTTTATTCTGATTTTTCTTTTTGCCTTATTATTAAGTACCCAACTTTCGCAACCATAAGTTAGTATAGGTTTAAATATTAATTTAAATACGTTCAGTTTAGTCTTTCTCGACACTTCTTGTTTACTAGTAACTGTCTTATTTAGTGCACGATACATCTTAGAAGCATTGGCTATTCTCTGATTTATCTCTATTTCTTGTTCGCCATTCTCTTCAACTATAACTCCTAGATATTTATACTGTTTGACTTGTTCAATTACTTCTTTTTCAATGTGCATGTTTATTTCTTAGCGTTAGTTTGAGATAACCATTACTTTTGTTTTCTTTTTTTTTATTTTCATGCTGTATTCCTGCAATACCTCATGCCATATCTTTAGATTTTCTGTTAGGTCTTTCTCACTTCCCGCAATGATAACAATATCATTTGCAAACATACATTCCAATATTTCTACTCTTTGGAGTTGTCGATGTCCAATGAAAAATTTTTTCTTTATTCTTTCTTTGCACTTTGATATTATTTCATCCATATATACTATAAATAGCAGTGGACTCAGGACACCACCTTGTCTTAGTCTTTCTTTCATTGAAAAGGGTTCAGATTTCATATTTTTGCTAATGACACAGTTGGTATTGTTAATATAAAGGCTCTGTATCAGTCGCAGAAACTTCATATTCATTCCTTTTTGTTGTAAGCTTTCCCAAACTTTTATTCGTGGCGTATGGTCAAAAACCTTTTTAAGATCAATATAGGCAAAGTAAACGTTCTGATTTCTTTGTGTTGCTCTATTAATGATTAAATTCAAAGTGAAGATGTGATCTTTGCACTTTGCACTTCGTTAAGTGTAGGTTCTGTGATTTTTCTTAGTCGTTCGTCTAGGATGTGTTCATAAATTTTTAGGGCATTACTCAGAAGAGATATTCCTCGCTAGTTATTACAGTCCCTTGGATCTCCGTTCTTGAATATTGGTAATATCAGCACTATTTCCCAATCTTTTGATATAGTTTCTTGTAATTTTGCATGGTTAAGTATTTTAAGTAGTACTTAATCAATTACAAAAATCTAGCATTCTGGCGCCGTTATTATTACGGAAGTCCTCACCATGCTTACCTAATATCGTTTTGTATAGTACATCTTTCTTGCTGACTCTATCATTAAAATCCCCTGCTACATACAATTTTTCTTTGGCTGTTCCTGTTATTCTTGTTAGCTCTTCTCAAAATATATCTTTATTCTCTGCTTTTTCATCTTTGTTGGATCCATATATTGCTATTATTGTCATTTTGGAGCCTTCGTAGTCATCTAGCTGTACCTGCATTATTCTTTCAAAGAAGGCTTCCCAGTTCTGTACTTTATCTGCGAGTCTTCAGTGTATCAGGCATCCGACTTCTTCTCCCGCCCTTTCATTAATATCCACTCTGCTATATATCAATATGTGACTATCATCCATTTCCATCATACCTCGTCCCTTTTTTTTTGGTTTCTGAAATTACCAAGATATCAAGCTTAGTTTTATTAAATTCATATACTAATACTCCTTGTATTCCATACACCCAGTTTTCATATTTTTCCTCTATCTCATAGTCCATGTCCTTGCCTTTCTGTTACCTTTAGATTCCTGTCAGCTTTGATATCCACTATTTCCCGTTTTTTGGAGGCCGGGTGGATTCTTTGTTGTCTGGTATTAATTCGTTCTTCTGTTTATTCCATATATAGTTCTGTCCATTTACAAACAGCTTCTGATAGCCAACTTTTACTTGCTTATTACTTTTATTTACTATTTTAGGTCATTTCTATACTTCCTCAAATTGTTTTTTAATTCTATAACATCTCTTATTAATTCTAGTGTGTATTCTGTTAGTTGGTCCATTTTGATTTATACAGTGAGTTTTCGGTTTACGTATGCACCTCTCTTACTTAGTTGTTTTGTGTGATGCCTAATGTTGAGCGAAAAGAACGCCTCCAGACTATCTCTTCGGAAAGGTCATTTCTTATCTCAACGCTAGTCAGCTGCTGTTTAATTCTTTCACGATTAGAGGGTTTACTATTACTACTTCTTATTTAATATTATTTCTATTATTACTAAATCTTTACTAAAGTTTGGGTGCAAAGGGACTTCTATGCTTGTTACATCCTGAAATTTGAGATTTGTTACGAAGCACTATGCGCACTAGGGTGGTCCTTAAAAAGTCAACTTCCGAATTTTAAGCGTTCCAACCCAGAAATCGAGTCTTCATTAAAAAGAGATATCATGAGTCACATTTCATTAAAAAATATTCATATTAACCCGGTGCCCCACTGATGATGAAATTTTAATTGGATTTAACATAGGTTTCTGACATTTTTGGCTTCTGTACGTTATAACTTTCTTAATATTCATCAGTTTTTTCTGAAAATATTATAAATGTATAGATTTTGAGTCGCTAAATCTAAATTTCATATTGAAAACTTGTTTTGACTGGTTGCAGCTGACAGAACCGCTGTTTAAATGGTAAACTCTCATACAAAATGAGAATTTTTAGTAAAAAATTATGTTTTTGTCAATATTAAAAATTAAATTGCCGACATGAAATTTGGGTTTAGCGACTCAAAATCTATACATTTATAATATTTTCAGAAAAAACTGATGAATCTTAAGAAAGTTATAATGTACGGAAGCCAAAAATGTCAGAAAACTATGTTAAATCCAATTTAAATTTCATTGTCGGTGGGGCACGGGTTAATATGAATATTTTTTAATGAAATGTGAATCATAATACCTCTTTTTAATAAAGATTCGATTTCTGGGTTGGAACGCTTAAAATTCGGAAGTTGACTTTTTAAGGGCCACTCGAATGCGCACTTGTGTACACTTGACAATCCATTCAAAAGTTACACACAGAATATATCAAAGAAAACAAAAACCAAACTACTTATCTCTAAACAATTTTAAATGGAATTTTTGTCAAAATTTGAAAGTGGTTATTAGCATTCTTAAAATAACAATTAAAGGAATTTGAGAAAGTTTAATGTGCAAATCTTATCCAAAGTAAGGATAAAATGTACAAAACGTTGAAAATAAAAATTAGTTTATTGTGTAACCTTTAAAATTATGTATGATTAAAATGTCAGTTTTTGTTTTTAATTATTTACAACAGTATTTTTAATAAAATCCTGTTTTTCTACTGGAAATAGCTTTTTCTACTTCCAAGCCAAACGAATTCTCCCAACTGACGATTTGGCATGTGCGAACGCTTTCCAAGTTAGAACGTTCTACCTGTATGTAGTCATTTATGCAGTTGAACCCATCTTTCATATTCTTTTCATTTCTGTTTAGAATAAGTGGGAATGGCTAATTGTCATTTACTATTATTTAGAGAAAATAGTAGGTACTAATAGATTTGAGATATCCTGCATAATCTGGTATGATGGTACAAGACACCTTTACTATCCAGATTTTACAGACTTATAGTTTCTTTCTTTGGGGATCTGGTACTTGCTTTTTGAGAGTCTAACATATTAACATTAATAAACTTCTCAACAAAATTTTGCGAAAAAATGAGTGTTTTTCAAACCCAAATATCTTCGGAACACCTCAATCCAAAATGGTTTCCCAAGTGAGCAAATGCGAGCAAGTTACTGTTTATCGCTGACATTTGATATTCTGAAAATGACGTCACATTTCCTGTTAGCCTGTCACTACTGTGTTTGGTGAAATTCTCAAAGGGCAAGCCATATTCAAAAAGCTTTGAAAGTAGCTGCAAAGTTGCTGAACATGGTTTTGATGTTTAGTACACAACCTATCAAAACGATTCAATTTGGTAATAAGCGTGATTATTGCTTTGTGGAATGTCATTTTATACACAATTAATGATTGGCTTTTTAAGTGTAGATAATCAAAATCAATATATACAGGGTGTTCCAAAAAACTGGATATAGAGCTACTACAGGTTTTTGGGTTGAAGCTAAGTCGATTAGATCAAACTTATAAGCTTTATAAATATGTTCAAAATGACCACCATCTTCGTATACCATAGCGGGGGGATATTTACACAGCAAATTTAATTCATATTGGACAAAGCATTTTTGAATTATTTGAGAAAAATCAGAATTTTTTAATAAACCTTGAGAATTCCACATGGGAAAATGAAGCATTTCCATGTATAGGTAAGTTTGGTCTAATCGACTTATTTTGTCCTCAAGAATCTGTGGTAGCTTTATGTCCATGGCTTTTTGAAACACCCGTATACAAAATATGTTGTAATATAGCCAACTCGACAAGGACAGCAAAGGCAGGCACCACAGCAACAGCAGCAGCAGCAGCAGCAACAACAACAGCAGCAGCAACAGCCACAGCCACAACCACAGCAGCAACAAAAACAAACAGTACCCTTCCAACAGCAGCCTCCAGCAGTACCTCAGCAACAACTCCAACAGCCAAAAATCGTGTTCAAAACTGAAGATACACCACCACCACCAGTACTGGATAACACCAATGGAAATGAGTCTGAGATGGGTGAAACCGGAGAAGGAACTGAAAGAAGACTGAAAAAAAATAAACCATTCTGGATGCGCAAAGAAGGTTTGTAACCAAGAAATTTTAATTAACTGTGTGTTTGTCAGATTTTCATAATTTTTTATCATATATAGTACACCGTTTGTTGAAGTGATGACTTTATTTGGTACAGTGAAGTTTTTCATGAAAAACTACATATCTTTTAATAATGAAAAGAGTTTTATTTGATTTGTTTAGTCTTTTTACACTAATTGGCTATGCCTGCACCCACACTTGTAACCAAACTTTGTAATGTAATCATATTGTGTAATATTGCTAAGAACTGTATTTGTTGTTTGTTTAAAAAAATGTCAATGTTGCACCATATCTTTCCAATGCAACAATATTTAATGTATTGCTGAATCTGGTAAAATTAATATAATATGCTACATGGTGTTTCCTGAAAATTTTAAGATTGCTCTATTGCTCAAAATTGTTTTAATTTTTTTTGCACTTTGTTATCAGCTATGGCTATTAATTTCTTGATTAAAGGTTTATTCTTAATTAACAACAGACAACTAACAGCTGCCAGGCATGCTGCAGCTTTTCTCACTGTTTTAACTAACAGTCATGTTGGGTCTTTTGCTTACAACAAAAAGGGTATATTTCACAAATCATATAAAAAGCTATCACCAACAACTCGCCAAATTAAAATAATTCTGATCTTATTAAAATAGAGGTTAGGCATCATAATGAGATGTCTTATCATTTATCACATGTAACCAAATGCATTTAGAAAATAAAAGTGGAGGTTACAAACAGATGACTAAATTAAAGAATAAAAAATAGAAAAGATCCAACAGTTGAAAGTCAATGATAGAATTATTACAAACTCTTGAAATGCCAATACAATATATCCCGCAGCATTCATTTAAACTTTCAGTTAGCAACCATCCAACCAACAAACACTGCTGTTTCTGAACTAATAAAAAATAGTTAGCAAATTACAGTAATAAAATACACTATAATTTCACTTTATTGCCCGACCCATTTCAATATATGTATACATATCATTATCAAAGACATAAACGGGGCTTCCACAAGCTGTGATACATAAAAAAGTGAGCGAATTTAGCAAATAAAGTGAGAAAATAACTAGGCAGGGCTTTAGATGGAATGAAAAAGGTTCCATTACTCCACACTGTAAAAAGGGTTTATGTAATTTTACATAGAAAATCATTGGCAACTTAGTAACCAATGATTGGTAGAGTAAATTTACGAACGGTTGTAACATTACACTTCAAATCCGTAAACACACTTAACCACAATGCATATTTGCACACCATCCATGCACTTATAAATACCACTTTGGTATTTGTACACAACAGGTATGGATTTTCACATAACCATCATGCCCATACACATCCTGCATAAGTAATTGTACTCATGATGTACTGAAATTTACATACTATTTTTTTATTTTCACATAGTATGTTTGTAGTTCATCAGATTGCGTGCGATTTTCTACAAACTATCTACGTATTTTTAAAGGCTCATTAGTAGGCTGAAACAAATTAATTTGTATACTGGTATTTATCATATTTTGCAAATGATCACTTCTTTTAAATAGTTCTTGTAAATATTATACCATCTAATCTAGTAATTGGATAACTAACTGTATAAGACCATCTTATTATTATGTCTACCAGGTGTATACCTATGAAATGAGACTTTCAGCTATTAGACCACAGATGTCGCTAGGAGTATTTTTAAACTGTCCCAAATGTCTTATTTTTTTCGTCTGTCATCTGTCAACAATATTCAATTCATTGTTTGTGATGTTTCATACAACAACGCATTTTTTTCGCTCTTAAAAATGTCGAATTTCGTGCCTTCAAACTACGATTTGCGGACATCGTCGATTTTCTGTTATCAATTGAAGAAAAACGCTTCTCAAGCTCATCAAATGCTTATAGAAGCTTACGGTGGACATGCTCTAAGCAGAGCACAGTGCTTCAGGTGGTTTGAAAAATTCCGAAGTGGTGATTTTAGCGTGGAGAACGAGGAACGTGGCCGGCCACCGAAAAAGTTTGAGGACACCGAATTGCAAGCATTGTTGAATGAAGATGATGGTCAAACGCAAGAAATGATGGCAGAGCAGTTGGGAGTGACCCAAAAAACCATTTGCAAACGTTTGAAAGACATGGGCATGATTTTAAAGGTCGGAAGATGGGTGCCGCATGAACTGACTGAAAGGCAGCAAGAGAACCGAAAAACCACTTGTGAAATGCTGCTCTCCCGGTTCAAAAGGAAGTCTTTTTTGCATCGAATCGTTACGGGTGTATTTCTCCAATCCCAAGCGTAAACGATCGTATGGTCCGCCCGGCCACAAGCCAAAATCAACGGCCAAACCAAATCGCTTCGGCCGCAAGGCAATGCTGTGTGTTTTCTGGGATCAGCATGGTATGATTTGGTACGAGCTATTAAAACCAGGTGAAACAGTTGACGGTGCACGCTACCAACGACAATTGGCCGATTTGAACAGCGCTATACACCGAAAACGCCCAGAATATGCCGATCGGCGTCACAAAGTAATTTTTCTTGATGACAATGCACCACCACATCGAACAAGAGCGACCCGGGAATTGGTGGAGACGTACGATTGGGAACCGCTGGTGCATGCGGCTTACTCACCAGACTTGGCGCCTTCCGATTATCATTTGTTTGCATCGATGGGCCACGCACTTTCCGAGCAGCGCTTCAATTCTCACGAAGAAGCCAAAAAATGGCTCGATGATTGGTTTGCGGCCAAAGACGGCCAATTGTTTTGGCGCGGCATTCACAAATTGCCTGAGAGATGGATAAAATGTGTCGCTAGCGATGGCTATTATTTTGAAGATTAAATTTGTAACCATTTTTTGTTAATAAACGTTTAAAATTGAAAAAAAAAAGTCTCATTTCATAGGTATACACCTGGTAAGACCACTGCACTTGGAAAATTTTTAAATGAGATTGCATAATATACAAAAACAATGAAAAGAGAAAAGATTACTTATAAAATATGCTAAACGTCAGTTTTCCAAAAATATAGTTTTTATCTGAAATTTTGCAACAAACATAACTGAAATTATATCAAATAGAAGGAACTTTGTAAGGGAAAGTTGTATCAAGTGGGTAGTGCCAAACAGTAAAGTATTTTGAGTAAAAAGGTTGCATGAAAGTAACAAACAACTTGATTTACATTGCATATCTCAGCTTGTGTTCTCACTTGGAAAGCAAACTGGAAGTACAACATAAATAAATAATTGTAGTTTGCATAAGTTTATTGCAACCGTCTCACTCAAAACTCATATCTCACTTCAATTCAAGAAAAATCAGAATTTTTGATGTTGTAATGTACAAAGCTATTAAAAGTTACAATCGTATAATCAACTACTTTGTAACTTACATAAATGAAACAAATTGTTATCTTTATCCACTTTATTAAGTAGTATTAGAACTATTACAGTTTCATTATGATCTTATTATAGCTTGGAAAGAATAGTTTTTTAAAAATAAAATATACATATAGTATAAGTAAATGTACATGTTTTTTGTATCTAACATCAAAATTTTCAAGTGCTTGGCCAATGTACACAGAGTTGCAAAATGAGCAGGTTAATTTGTAAATTCCTGATTTCATGATATTGTGTGTTGTGTCTTTAACATTGAATAAGGTACTTAAGATGTTTTGCAACATTGTGTATATTGACCAAACACGTTTGATGTTAACGTAAAAGAACATGTATTCTGTTTCAAACATCAACAGCCAAACAAATCCAAAAATTGAATTATAATTTGTTAAAAGGGCATCAGTTATGATTTTGGCGAATTTGCGTTTTTTTGCTTAAATGAAAGTTTTGATCTAATACGTTGGTTGTTCCAAAAGTTTTGAGATTTGATGAAACTGAAAGCAGTTGATGAAATATTTTTATTGGATTTTATAGCGTAGCAACAGTCTATTGGTGGTACAGTGAATTTAAACCAAGACGTACAACAATGACAGACAAAGAAAGAAGCAGACGACTGCAGTTACTCCAGAAAATGTTAATGCCGTTGAAAATCTAATAAAGAGATAATTGTCGATTAACTTGTTGAGAAATCCAGAATATTATCGGCAGCAGTAGAAACCATTCAGCACAAACACTTACGTGCTAAGAAACTTGTGTCTGGTCGAGTGCCACATTCTTTTATTCAAGGACAAAAAAGCGCACGAGTCAATTGGTGTTGCTATGTGCTTAGGAAATTTGATAATAACAATTCTAAGCGCGTATTTGACATTGTTACTAGAGACGAAAGCTGAATATACCAATTTGCTCCAGAATTAAAAGGACAATCCTGAGTGTGGGTGTTTGAATGTGAAGAAAGCCCAACAAATTAAGAAGACTAAGAAACGTTAAAAGGAAATGTTCGCCAGTTTTTTTGCATCAGTGCCTTTTGACACACAAAAGACTGTTACCGTTGAGTTATGGTTACCATCTGTCTACCACAAGTTTTTCGAGCGATCAAAGAAAAACTATCGAGGGCTGGATTGCACGCATTCAACTTCATTACAACAACGCTGCTGCACATGCAACCGGTGAAACATCTGATTTTTTGCGGGATAATTTGATTTCCATGGTCGGCCACTGACCATATACTCCGGACTTGGCGCTGCGCGATTTCTTTTTATTCCCTTGTTGTGTCTTGAGTTGCTTTTAACTCAAGCTGATAATAAAACTCACTGTAAGCTTTAATGATTGTTTATTGATAATGATGTGGCCTCGTGTTCTGGCTCGCAACTGTGTCTCGTGGTGTTCTGTATCGAGAGTGTTCTCCTGTCGCCTGTCCTCAAGGGGTGCTACCCCACCAACGTTCGAGCATGACGCTCGATAAGGCGAGCGCAGCCGAACACTCTAAAATAAAGAAAAAGTTATGAGGGCGTCATTTTGAGTCCCCTGAAGATGCATTAGTGGCACTTGAAGAAGAGGTACGAGCATTGTCTGAAGAAACGTGGAAATTATGTTTTGAAAATTAATTTTCTCGAATGAAACTATGTATAGATATTTTTGACGAATACTTTGAACAAATTTAATAAAAAACTTTTAAAAAAATTTTTGGAACAAACAAAGTACTATCATGTGATACAACATTTGTGAATTTGACTATGTTTTTGATCACGTGAATATTGCGAATTTTGTTAAAAAGACATCAGTCACTGATTCATACCATTTTAGAAAAAAAACACGCATCGCCATTGCAGAACTGTAATTACAGTGGTTGTATAACAACTACTTTACCTTTATCAATTAACTGTCAACATTACTAATAACATTAAAATGAACACTAATATAGTGTGCATGTACCATGAATATCATGATAGCAAAAGGCCTAACAAAGTTGTTTGTTTTTAGATAATTAGTTGAAGCAGATTTCAGAGCAATTTACAAAACTTTTGTTTTTTTCTTCTGATATTTGTTCTGTTCAGAAACAAAAATACTCCAAATAGATACTTGACACTTAGATTTCATAAAATTCAACATTCATTCCTAAGAGATCACAGTTTTCTCCCCTGGGGTAGGATCTTGGAATTATTACAAGAAAACTGGAAAAAGTATAATCGAATCTATAGTATTGTACACAAAATTACTGAATACACAGCAAGCATATAAAACATCCAAAATATCCGTTTATAAAATTAAAAGAGTTCATGCTGACTGAGTAATAATTTTGCAAGGACTTTTGTAGAAAAGTAGAGACAGATAAATTCCAATGTTGGTGACAAATTCTTGAGATGAGACACATCTCAATGTTTTATTACAAGTTTGATTACATTACATAGATAAAACTTTAAAACGTTAAACTTGATATTCTATGATGACAAATCACTGCGCAAATTTGAAGTCTAAGGTAAATACTCCAAAAATAAAATTTTCTTGTTTGTGAGTTAAACTGAGGACTGTGTTAAGCACTTGTTGTCTGATAATTATTGTGACCATTTTAATTTACTCAATGTTTTTAGTTTGTCATAATAATTAGTATTTGGAAAAAAGGCGTTTCAGGTAAAATCAACAGGAAGGAAAGATTAAGACGACGCAACCAACGTCTACGCAAAATCCTGCAGCCGAAGAATGCATTGATGGTTTTGAATGAGCTCATTGGTAGCGCACCGTATAATATGAGTGAAAATGTGGACATGTATGAGGGAACATTATTCAAATGCACCGTTTTGATTGATGGTGTGGAACACATTGGCATGGGTGAGTTCTGTCTTTAAATAAGGTTCTTCGACTGATATTAAGCAATAAAAGCAAGCTCTTGAGCTGATGTGTGTGGCGTTGTCAAAACATATCAGTGTGGTTTCCTTGCAATACTAAGTAAAAGATGCAAATTGGTTTGTACTGTAACAAGCCTTTTGTTATTTGTTTCATTTGCATTTTTAACAGCTTAACATGAATCAAGTTTGTCTTCTCTACTCTTATTGAAATGAAAATACTAATTAATTTTTTAATATTATATACAGGCAAAAGTAAGCCAGCTGCAAAAACT
The DNA here is from genome assembly GCA_011009095.1 of Ignelater luminosus. Lineage (NCBI taxonomy): Eukaryota > Metazoa > Arthropoda > Insecta > Coleoptera > Elateridae > Ignelater > Ignelater luminosus. The sequence continues at coordinate 92,425 of VTPC01091162.1, forward strand.
GCTGCTGCTGAAGCTGCATTGAAACACATGGTGCTTAGCAAGTTAAAGAATGCTCAGGCACTTGATCCATCTTGCATCGCTCCTCCTGCAAATGACAATGCAACCCCGGAAGGTGGTGAGGGTGAAGTCAAAATGGAAATCGATGATGACAATTTGGGAGGTATTTCTTGGTCACATGTTGCTTGCTATGCTCTCCACAAACTTCTTAGCAGTTGGGATGAAGGCACTAACCTCGCAGAAAAGGTAAATTGTTATTTCATAACCTTAAAAATGTAGATAAAAGTTCCTGCATTCTTAATTTTTTTTTTCTGCATTTGCCACAATTTGGCGAATAAAGAAATCAAAATATAATATTTGATCAACAAAAGGTTTTTTCAGTTTTTTTTTTTACAGTTAATTGATGAAAGCAGTACTATAGCAACAGGGCAGTTTGAGAAGATACCAATTAATGAAAAACCTAACATTCTTTTACAGCTAGCTCAAGCTGCAGTTGGGGGTGCTATGACAGCTCCAGGCATAGCTAAAACGTTTGAGAAGAAGCCTGCTAAGAAACTTCCAGAAACTGCAGCCACAATGAATCCTATTATGCTATTAAACCAAATGCATCCTAATGCTGTATATGAAGAAGTTGCTAAATCAGGAAATCCACCTAATGTGCAGTTTACCATCAAATGTACCATCGGAGGAGAAGTATTCTTTGGCACAGGTATTTATATCGTTGAATTTACAAAAAGAAATTATTTTATATTTTTTTATAAAATCTAGGGTCTACCAAAAAGGGAGCACGTAAGATGTCTGCATTTGCTGCTTGCCGAAAACTTTTGGGTATTGAATATGCTCCTGCTTTCTTAGAAGAGCATGGTTTCACAGAAAAGGCTGTGATTGCTTGCACTTCAGGACCCGCTGCATCAGCAGTAGCAGTGGCATGAACATTTTTGCATCTATTCAATAATTGTCGATGATCTTCACTGTAGTTCGATAGTTAAGTTAGTTACAAAATAATGAATTTATTTTAATTTAGCTTTATTTTCAAAATATTACCAAGACCTTTTTTGATTATATTTTAATCATTTATAAAATGAAACAACATTCAAGGAAAATTTGAATGATGTTGCCATAATTATAAAGATTTCCAATATTATAAATGTATTTGTGATCTTTGAAAAGTATTCAAGTATTTAGGATTTTCTTTGTGTAAGTGATCGTTAGATTTGTAATGTACAACCAATACATTTAATACATAAAATCAAATGTGTGTTTTATTTTGATTAATAGTGGTTCTTGAAGGGTGGAAATTTGTGTATCAAGGTACTAAAGTTAATTTTTATCATGAATGTGACTATACTATACCGGGTGCTGCATCGGCAGATGCAACATAGGAAGTCCCATGCTAATTTTGAAATGTTTAGAAGATATTGGCTCCCCTAATTATTTTAGCACTAAACTTTATTTAGGTTTTTTGGAGGGCACTACAAGACGATATACACTGAGCAATTTGAGCATTTTATGATAACTCAGAAGGTATTTGAAGAAAGGTGTGTGCATAATGTATGTTATGGGCTTAGTTCAGCAGCAACATCAAATAGGCCTGTAAATTTTTACACTCAACTATTTCTATTAATTATCTATGACAGTTTGACAATCAATTTAAATTTTAACTATGAATTATTCAACAACGGAGAAAATTGTCATAATAAAGTGGTAATATGCAGGGAACAGCATGCAGAAAGTAATTCTGGTTTTGTTAGCATTTAAATAATTGTGAATTATAAGTTAATAGCAATAAAGTTATTGATATTCTGCACATACACGCACATTTCTTTAAATATCTTCTAATTGAGTTATCATAAAATGCTGAAAATGCTCAGTGTATATCATCTTGTAATGCCCTTCAAAAAACCTAAGAAAAGTTTAGTGCTAAAATAATTAGGGGAGCCAATATCTAAACATTTCAAAATTAGCATGGGATTTCCTATGTTGCATCTGCCGATGCAGCACCCGGTATATGATCAAATAGAATATCCCATATGTGCTTCTGCTAACGGTATAATCACCTCATGGTATTTTGAGAAAATCCCCTTTTTTTTACCACACTAAGAAACAATCTTTGTTTACATTGACTTCTGGTGAAGAAATAAATCTAATACTCCAAAGAGGTATAGTTCAATTTTTGAATTTAGACTCGTTTAGGATTATCCTGACTGCATAAGTCCACCAAAACTTTAAATCTTCTATTTCCTTTTAGCCCATATTATGCCAGCTATAAACGTGTACTCGTTAATTGTGTTGCTGTATGCATCCTTTTCCTATTCATTTATGTTTAGAAAGATAAACGATGCAGGTAAAAGTATTATAAAACGGCTACCTGCCTGCCAAGTGTTAACCCACCACGGTTTGCAATATAAGTCAAATAAAATAAGTTGCAAAAAAAAAATAAAAAAGATTTGATACATTCAAATGTTGTTGTACAGCTTAACATGTCAAGCATTTCAGCTAATGTGCAGATGAAATAAACAATTGAAATCATTTAAAATAAAAATAATTTCTAATTTGAGCTTTCTGGACGACCGTGATGCAGTGTGCAAAGTCCCTTACTTCTACTACAGACAACAGTCATTTCTTAACTAGAACTGTACACTAAAGCACTTTAATCCTAAACGGGTCTATATTTAAAAATTGAACTATAAGTAAAATCTAGTGCTTATATGGTTGTGATGATTTGTCATTGAAGGTGTCGACCTAAAATCTGCCAACTATTCCAGAAAAGAGGCACTTTCCATGCATATTACAAGCCTCATGAATAGTCACTTTTTGTTACTAATCTATGAATGTAGTCACTTTTTTCACTTTTTTGTGGATTACAATCATACTTCATACTAATTTTCATAGAAGTCAAGAATTTTTTGTATCTTGTTTTATTGTTAAAATTCCTGCTCATTCGTCATAAGTCGATAATAAAAACATCTGGGAATGCAAAGCATAACCACAACGAACTCCGTTTTGTTACTTTTTTCAAACTTCGGCGGCCATTTTGACCAAGTTCCGGAGGTGATATCAAAAAACTAAAAGTAAACGTTTGTCTTATATTTTGATGTAGAATCCCATTCTAAAGTAAAAAAAAATTTTAAAATTTTCCAATTTTCGGCGGCTATTTTGACCATGTTCCCAAAGAGTTATCAAAAAATGAAGACACTTAGTTTTTTATGTAGAATCTAAATCTGAAGTCAAAATTTCAAAATTTGATAAAAATGCGGACAGACAGACTTCTCAAATTCAGTAACGACTCCTTTGGAGTTTGTTAATAAACTATTCTATGTATTTTGTTCTAAAAACTAGGACGGCCACCCATGATAAATCATGGTATATTTCGTTTTCATTCATTTTAACCTAATTTATTTAAATTGACATACTATCTGTAACCATATGATCCTATCTGGTTATTACGGTCGCATCCTAATATATTGTTAACTTGCAAAGTTATTATACAGACTGGATCATTTTAATTTATCTATAGAAGTTCGGTAAATAGCTGGGCTACTGTAGTAATGTCATTAGGATAAAGAGAGGTTATTTATGACATGACAGATTATTTACGCATAAACTTGACCGCAACTACAACGCAGTGAATCCCTTTTTACCTGACAGAGTAAAATAATCTTTTAAAAGGGTACCATTCAGGTAGTACAGAATTTCAGAAAATTAAAGAATTATTGATGCATTTTATTTACAGTTAAGTTCGGATAAACACAAAAAGCATTACACAATTAACGAGGTTAACAATTTGTCTTTTGACATTTTTTTCCATTCATTTACAAACATTTCAAATGACTCTAATTTTTGGAAATGAACCAATCACAGCAGTTTTAGAGTGATTGTTGTAATTAAAATGTACTAACGAGTTGGTCAGTAGAACTTTGCTGGTACGTGCCATCTCCTTTCTACTCGTGTAAAATATTATTTTCTTTTGCTTGCTCTTATGTATTTGTGCATTGACAAAACAACTCCATCCACACGGTATTAGATATGCATTGCAATGTAGTATGATTGACAATCTTGTTGGGTAGAACAAAAAGAGTGTAACATTAAGTATAATGAATGTGAGTGAGCAGTTTTGAACTTGTCTTTTTGTTGTTTATCTGTAACTGTGTAAGTTCAGTAAATTCCATCCTGCATTATGACCTCAAGTTTTTGAGATTTTTCAAGAACTAACAGAAAATGAGGAAAAAATGGGGTTGCCATATTTCACCGGAATCAGCGTAAGCGGGGGGTTGTGTTTTAATTTAAATCTTGATAACTTCGGGGTGATAGTTTTAATTATTTAACATATTCTTTCTGCAAAAGTGTGGATGCCCCTCCTTAAACCTCCGCCCATAGTAAGAAAGCTAATTGTAAATATAGAAGAAAGATAGATCTTCTGTAATAACAACCACGTACAAAATTTCATGTGAAGAGCTTACATGGTTATAGAGATATTAAAGAATAAGAACTTCTTTGTGTAACTTTGATACTCTGTATCTTGAAAATAAGCATTTTTCGATACAAGTCTATCTGACAAAGTGCACTTGTTTCTCGATGTTGTATCAGTCCAAGAAGCAATATATCACTTGATTGGACAATCAAACTGTGACGTTTTTTGCTTTCGGTCGGGTGCCAGATTTGATAAGGGGGTTTACTCCCTCACCTCGTTCTTGAGGGCTCACCGGGCAGCTGCGTTGGAAATACGGTGCCTCCAGGGGTCTATTGGCTAGAATAAACTGGTTGCTGAGCTTACGATGCAATAAATAAAACACCAAGTTCTCATACAAAATCTATTGAGCGGTTACAGGTAACAAATAAACAAGCAAAATTACACAGGCGAACACTTAGGCAGGACTCTCACAGAATTATTTCTTGGGTTGTCTTCGATAGGCCGCGATAGGTCAAAATTTCAAACAAGCGTATTTTTCAGTCGTTCTCTCACTGCATCGATCGGTCGTAATCGATCGTCTTGGGTTGGCTTACGCCGGCCCATCGTTTTAAACATGTTTGAAATTTGACTCATCTTGATCTAAGAAGATAATAGAATGAACGTAGTGCGCATGCACACCCGCGTCGGAAAAAGAAAGCAGATTTTTAAAAACAGCTTATGTGCTAAGTTATGTATTTGTTATTGTTATCACCTGCGAGCAGTGATATACAGCTAAAAACAAATAATGGGGGAACGCTGATAGTCATATTACACATTTATTATATAAAATAGATTTTTAAAAGAATATTTAGAACCCTCGGAGTGGAACACAGTCCGTTGTAACATCAAAACAAGGATTTGTTTATTTTTTTAAAAGCCGCAATGTTGCAGGAAATCCCTATTACAGCATATAAACGTAATACGGTTCTTTTATAACCGTATTAGACTCCTTTTTGAAGTCAAAAATTGCGATTATGCAATGTTGAGGATTTCCATAAATAAAACACGTAATATAGTTTTAAAGCTGGACGACCCTCGGTATTGTTACTTGGAGCAGGTAGGCGATCTCGAGGATGTAAACAGACACCGAGCGATTTGTTGACCGTTCGAAATCTTGAATTGTTTTACAGCTGAAGCAGGATGTGTTGGCGAATATTCATTTTCTTACTATTATGATTATGATGATGACTGTTATTGTTTATGTATTACTTTATAAACAATGCCAAAATCATGACCAGAATTAAACACTTTCTGAGGTTCATGTGAGGTTATTTAATTACAGGAAAATAGCGGCAAATTCAAAATTTCGTTTGCCCTATAAGAAGCTTAGTGAGAGAGGTTGTAGAACTCCTTCGATAAGCTCTAATCGTCCTCTTTCGGTCGGCGGTTAATAGTTATCGAAGACTATCAAAGGCGATCGAAGGTCTGTGAGAGTCCTGCCTTACAGATTAAGCCTACTAATACTACCCAGGCAGTGCAGCAAGCAAGCGCAGCGTGTAACTCTAGCGGATCAGATTGCTACTCGGGAAAAGTGCTTACCGGTGGCTTACCGGTAAACAAGTAGTGCCAACATGAAAATAATTTAAATGTGGCGCCAAATTTAAACCATCCGCACTCATTTACAATCACTCTGCATAATAACAAGTTGTATCCATATTTAAAATGTACCGATAGTGAGAATGTAGACACTACCGCTGATGCGTAATACTGATTGATACGACATGTAACTTTGTTCTTACTTGCGCATATAAAGTTTTGTTTCTTATCTGTGACATTATTTATACATTGTTATTAATAAAATGATTTTCAATTCGACGTGTTTTGTGGTTTTAAATATACAACAAAGTTGGCGACGAGGTGAACATCGTTATAATAAAAATCCAGATCATACATAAGTACGGTTATGTTCATATACGTTGTAAGTAGCTGCAAGTTCAAGAAAAAATTCAAGATATCATAAGGAGAATTAACAGCATTGAGGTACTGCATGATTACTTATTTAAATTTTAAAATGCATGTAACCGATTTAGCATTCTACGTAAGCTTGGGACATATATAATGTGCAGCCCCTAAACAGAATAAAATGTAGTGGTTATGCAACACATGTAGCAGCTTTAGGTACTTTTAAGCAGAGAAAAGTTCACCCTCTACGAATTACTTCACTTTTCTTTGTAGGTCAGTGGTAAATACCTTTGCATAATTTTTTTTTGTTTATTTCTTTTGTAAATAAAAATTACCATACTGTTGATCAAACATTTATTTGTTGGTGTCAGTGATTATAGCTTTTTTTTTTTAAAATGTGATGATGTATATCGCATATTTATTTCACCATTGGCGTCGATACCAAACCACATGGATGGAAGTATCATAATTTTTTATAGTATGTATTGATAGCATATTAGTTACAGTGTAATATTATATTTACATGGCATTAATAACAAACAATTTTATTTGGCTAAGACATCAGTTTTTTATTTTTGTAAAATGTAACAGGTCATGTTCAAAAAAATGCTTTAAAAAAGTTATCATAATTTTTTGTAGCACGTATCTATAGCATATTTCACTGTAAGATTATGTTTTCCAACACCGGTCATGTTTTGTTGTCGTTTGTCTATACAAATGGATTAACTCAAGAACCCTGAATAAAGATAGTAAATTTGTTTGTTGGTAAAACCTATTATAATACACTTCCTGCGGTGACGACAGGGAATAGTGTAAAGAATTCTGTGAAAATGGGAGAATGTGTTCAAAACAGTGAATAAGAATTCCACGAAAATCTAGAGATTAGATATCATGGTGGCGGAAAGCATATGGTGAGTATGGAGCACTCCATACTTCAGATTTTTTTTAGTATCAAGTTCAATAGCTGAAAATTTCGTATTTTAATCTTCAATATTTATCGATTAACATATATGTTTTTTATTTCTTATTATTTTATTGTTTAATGTATATGTATTCATTATTTATAAATGATACACAATAAAAGAACTTTTTAATCGTTCAAATCGCTTTCCCGCGTGCCCACGCCTGTTTGGTTTACATGTGTGTGTAACGACCCTTTTTTGCACTCCATACCTCAGAAAATCATGTTCCGCCGGCCCTGTTAGATATGCGAACTTGTAGGTAGACAATTACAAGTAATCACCTTTAGAGGGGTTCTTTTACGTGTTACTATTATACAGGGTGATTCCGAAATAAAGGGTATCCTCTTAAAGGTGGATAGCAGTGTGACAGTACATACATTTGCGATAAAAAACGGTAGGTAAAAATTGCATAGTTTTCGAGAAAAATGCGATTGAAGTTTAATCGCTAAGCCAAGCCGGTCCTGCTCTCCTACTTTTACTTAAGCAAAAATCGATAGGGGTTGACTGACTGTCCTTGTCATTGGCAGGTAGTTCTTACTATTTATGTGAGGGGTCTATCTGGTTTCTACAATGCCATAAATAACCAGTAGGAACTTTTACTTTTTAATCTGCAAACGGAAAAACATTAAGATTTTACTGTTGGTGATTTTTTTCTGTAAACTTCCGAAGAACCAAAAACTTCAATAAGCATTATGCTACATAAATAAAAATTGGTTGAATTTATTAAATTAAATTAAATACAGAGGTGACAGTTAATAGTACCTTCCATACGCATGTTTCATTCAAGAAGTATGTGTAATCCATTGTCATTTAAAATGTTTCCTATCCATGTGACTAAATAATAATAAGGGATTAAAATGTTGCTTGTGAAACTGGAGTCTAATTTTGTTATTATTTTTTTACTGTTTTAACGAATTTCAACAACCCTGCATGTTAAACCAGGGGTAGCTTATGATGGCATTTATTGTTCATTGTGCTACTGCAGCTGCACTATTAGTTCCAAGAAAATAGGCATGTCTGGTAAATTTTCGTTCTTGCACTACAAGGGTTTAAAAACACCGTAAATCTCCTTAACTTTCACTTTTTAAGGTGACTATACAAGAAACACTTTTCTTTTTCTAACCAGAGACAGCTTCAGTTTTTAATATTTAGGAAAATTGTGAAAATTTTCAACTTTCACGGAGCCACTTCGTTTTTTCATTTTTTGTCTTCATTTAGCCTCACTTATCACCTATTAAAAGGATACCCTTTATTTCGGAATCACCCTGTATATGTCCCAAGCTGTACACAAGCCCCAGATGCCATTACATTATCCTGGCGCATCTACATTTCAAGAAATCTAGTTATTTTCCCTATACTTTCGACTTCAAGTAACCGGTATGGGTGCAAATCAATTTCAGCTATTCATCCGAGCAATGAATAAAAATCAGCAAGATTTGCTCGATCGTCTCTACTTCCCGGAAGACCCGCAGTAACAAATCCAGCCCCTACAGTAAATGCCGCGTTTTTGCCCCCATTTGAAAATTTTGACAGCAAAAAAGAAAATTCAAATATTATCGACAACGATTCGAAAATTATCTTCGAATGAAAAATATTTTTGATGATAAAAATTGTTTTGCACAGATGCTATTAAATTCTATCGGTCTTACTAATTATAACATACTCGCAGCTCTTGCAGCACCAAAAATGCCAAACGCAACATGTAACATTAATCATATCATTGGAAAAGCATTATTTGTGTCCAAAACAAAATATACTGGTTGCACAGCACAGATTTTTATCAACATATTGGACAGAATCACAATCATTTTTGAATTATACAGTTTGTTTATTTTATGGGTCCTTTCCTGAATGTTTGGGAATAGGCAACAAGTCTTACAATTCAGAGATATCTTTGTGTAATTACAGATTTTAAAAACAAAACGAATCATGTTTGTATAGTTTGTTAGTTGTATAGTGGGGATGGTTTTTCAGTGTATAAAGAAGTTTCGATAGAGAATCAAAAAATACAAAAAAATTAGGGGTTCCCATTTAAATTTTCAAAACTACCCCTCACTTCACCACCAAGTGGAGGTGGGGGTGGTTTTCACGTGTCACGTTTGAATAGATCTTTGAAAATAAAAAACAGTGTATTTCGTAACTTTCTAATCGGAAGTGTATTTCTCGAGATATTAACCGTTTCCAGAAATTTTGGGCCACCCGGTATACATACAATGCTATTTACTATTTACAAACTTAATTTTTCGGGGAACATTTTTGCACACAGTAAATGTTTTTATTTATTATTGTTCATAATATGGTAACCATAGCTAACTTGTCTTGTTTTTGTTTGTATTCATATGTAATTAATGATATAAATAAATTATTCTGTAAATATGGAAAATAAATTGTAATAGACTTAGTTTAAATAAATATTAAAAATAAATAAACGTTTTATTAAAGACATTACATTATTTTGCATGGCAACTAAAAGTGTAATCTGCAGTCAGTTTTTCCTTATTATCTCAGTAACCCTTGAGAATCGGATATGGGTGTGTTATGATTTTTTACTCCAAATCACCTTACTCTTTACCACAACGCCTGAACGGATAAGATTATTTTTAATTCAATAATGAACTGATAGACATTTTCCACTCAATTTGCGAAATGGACTGATCTCGATGCATGTTGGTGCACCAGCTCATTATGCCTATAACGTCAAGGAATGGTTGAACGAAAATCTTCCGTAGCGTTGGATAGGTCGTAATTGCCTTATATCATGGCCACCACGGCTGTATGATTTAAATCCTTTGCATTTTTCGTTTGAGATTTTTTGAAGAAAAATGGTTACCAAACACCTCAAGAAAATTTACAAGACCTGCAAGCACGGATAATGGACAGTGTACAATTATTTACTCCACAAATGCTTAGAAATGTGTATAATGAAGTACCATTGCGAGCAACCGCCAAGCTAACAGAGGACAATTTAAACATTTGTTAAACTAAATTATACTATAAGTTTAGTTTTTACAATCAATTTGAGTAAATTTGTAATTTATAAGTTTATTAATTTGTTTTTAACCTTAAATAAATCAAGTGAGGTTTGTTTGGTTACTGGATTTTCATAATTATTGTTTATATGTTCGCCCTATAGTTCCTAAATTGTTTTCTCCAGAAATTTTCTTCGATAAACATTTTCGTCTTAATTTTACATGGGGAATATGGTTAGATGAAGCTGTTCCAACAATTGTCGAACACCTTATACAGGGTCGCTACAAAGTATGGAAACACGCTACCCCCGCAGAAACGGTAAGTAATAGACAAATGAAATTTGGAGAACTTAAAGTAGGTATCTTCTGCCATGTTTTGCAAAGATAATTAAAAACAAATCTTCAATTTGTTTTTTGTACGGCCGTCATCTTGAATTTTTCTAAATAGAACACCCTGTATATAACCCCGTTTTTGGATAGAAATTCTTAAGACAAGTTCAATGGTATAAGGGTTGCTATACTTATCTTGAAAGGTTTTGGAGATAATCGCTATTCTTTTGTCAGGGGTTTCACTATTAAAAAGTATGGAAACACGCTGCTCCTGCAAAAACGGTAAGAGATAGATAAATGAAATTTAAACAGATTAAAGTATGCGTTGTTTGCCATGTTTTGCGAAGGGAATAAAAAAAACAAATCTTCAATTGTTTTTTCGTACGGCCGCCATCTTGAATTTCTGTAAATGGATCACCCTGTATATGACTCCATATCTCGATAGGGATGTTAAAGGCGAATAAGGGTTGCTATACTTATCTTGAAAGGTTTTGGAGATAATCGCTATTCATTTGTCAAGGATTTCACACTATTAATTTTTATCAAAATCGAGTTACCCGTAAAACAGCAGAGGCAATGGAACTAAAAGAACGATGTGCGATTATTTTATAAGTAATTAAAGTAAACGAAAACCGTAAGAATTTTGCCCTTAGCCTACTTATTTAAAATAATAGATCGATGCTAGAGCAAACTAAATTTATGGTGGAATAAGAACAAATAGTGACGTGATAATAACAAAAACACAATATGATTTTATAACAAGTGTTCAAAATGCTTTTCGTTAACTTCTTGAAAATAAAACAATCTCTTTTAAAGTTTTCGCAAGGAATTTTGCAAATAATCTGGGGGATCTGCTTGCATTACGAATCCGTCCTTAAAGTTAAGAAACCCTTCACAAAAGAATAGTGATTATCTCAAAAAAAGATACCTTATATTATTGAATTCGCCTTAGAAATCTCCATCGAAATATAGGATCATATACAGTGATCCGTTTAAAGAAATTCAAGATGGCGGTCGTACGAGAAAACAATTTGTAGTATCCCAAGCCCCAGGTCCTGACAAATATTTAAATTTCCCTCCCAAATCTAACAGAAAGCAAACCCCAGAATCAATGTGGCCAATCGTGATCGTCAAACCAATTTACCTACCCTACGTTGTGTTTCTAAAATTCCCTAAAACTAGATACACTGGTTACTAACGATAGTGGGGAAGACAGGAAATCAAATAAAACACAGATTATGGTTAAAATAGAACGTTGTATATTGAATGCGAAATTTTATTGTGAAGGCCGAATAAACTTTTCGACACTGGTTCAGGTATCAGTTCGGAGGAAGAACCAGCAAGAAACCTCCGAAGATTCTTTTAAAACAAACAATACAAGTTTTAATGCACAAATATATAAATAAACGGTTCCAACTTGAAACCAACAAGACACAGCAATATTCTATAAAATAAATAAATGTCAAATAAAAGCAAGCAATAATATGGTACCAACATGATCAAGAGTAGTTAGCAAAAATAATTATAAATGAGACAAAACACCTAATAAACGATAAGTTTGCACAAATTCATTTCATAAGAACTGGGTGAGGTACAGACATAAACAAATGATAAAATGAATGTTCCGAACACACAACATAATGCACATTACAAATTCACTTGTTGCAACATAAATTAAACTAGTCCTGCTCTCTCCATTACTCGGATACGTACTTATAGCACTCATCATCAAACAAAACTGAAGAGTATGTTAGCAAAGACAAAGGGAAGAGACCGTACTCTATTACCAATAGCTCCTTAGTCTCCGGCCGTAGCCAAAAATTGTGAAGTCTATTATTCCCCGCAATAAATATATAAATAAAAGCACGGAACTATTAAGATAGTGCTTCGGGTCATAATAGTACATAATAATCAAATAATAATAACTGCTGCCCAAGGGTGGAGAATGCTGCAAGAGAAACGTTTATAACAAATAAACACACAAAGACAATGGAGAATGTAGACTGCCACCATGGATGAAAATGTTAAGATAACACCAAGGCAGTTCACACTTTAATAAAGAGAGCCATCCACTAATAAATTCATGTGCATAATATTTACGGATGCCCACATATCACAGTTGAATATCAGATCATCCATGTTAACAAATGCTAGTGTATGAAATAAATCAAATCGTCTTGTATGTTGTTTTGTAATAATTAATACAACTGAATTCCAAACTAAATTCTGCTATTCTTTAAATTTTATCAGTGATCACAAGATAAATGCATACAATACAAAAGCTTTCTTAATTTCGTTTCACAATTGCAACAAAGAAAAATATATTTAGTGAAATATGATGATCTTAAAACATTCAAATTGCCTGCATTAATAACACAAAACAGTTGAATAAACATTACAAGTCTTTACATGAGATGCATGATTGTTACATAAACACAAAGAAAGCCACGTGGTTTCTTACAAGCAAATTTTAATCTGTTTAAATCTCGTCTACCTCAGCGTCATAACAAATATAAAACAAAAATCAAAATAGATAATTGAGTTCACTTCACCCTTAACATGTTATTTTTCAATAAAAATCAAAAATGTATTTTACATCAACAGTAAAGTAATTTTGCAGTCTCCCGGCCCATCTCACCCCTTTGGTAACCACAACTCAAGAAAACGCGTCTTTCTTCCTCAACCCCTTGCATCCCTTCCTATTGCCAACCCCATCCCACTCTTTCCAAACATTTCAAAGGTGCAGTGATGGTAACCTATTTTTTTTCTAACGCGCGAAATTTAAAATTAAAAACCTGGATATCACAAATTGAAGATTTGTTTTTAATTTCCTTCGCAAAACATGGCAAAAATACCTACTTTAAGCTCGCCAAATTTCATTTGTCTATTACTTACCGTTTCTGCGGGGGTAGCGTGTTTTCATACTTTTTAGCGACCCCGTATAATACACATACTTTGTCACGTCTTTTTACAATCGTAATCGCGTTCTGCATGACAGTTACGCAACTAGCCCTATACAACGGGAAAACTCCGCCTCTGATAAAATCGTTTTAAGATCTGCCGCGGAAATTTAACTCCGTGCGAAAATAATACCGTGCGATAAAAAACCACTCGTTTGAAACGACACTATAATAGTCATGGATAAACTGTCGGATTTGACTCGCATGTAATGGATGATTTCATCCTCGTCTAAAATAATAATCATGACATGCTCGTTAGATAAAAACAAGCGTTTACTTATTTGTCTTATCAAAATAGCCTGACGCTGTTAGTTCATGTAATTCAGTTTTCTCTGTACACTAAAACTATAAATCTAAAAGTAAGCACAAATACACAAGTAGGTCATCTTTTCGTTCATTTCCACTGTTCATCTCAAATTTTCAAATTGAATGACAGCTGTAAATGGCGTTAAGTTCAAATGAATAAATATGCGAGTGAATTAATCTGAGACATTTAGTTTTGTTTTCTCAGGCTACTTTGATAAGACGAATAAGTAAACACCGGTTATACTATTATACAGTATGCCAATTTTACGGGTCCTCTCCTGAATATTTGGGAATAGGCAACACGTCTTACAATTCCGAGTCGGCTTTTCTTCAAAAAGTTCAACTATAGTTTGCTGTGAATTTAAAAATTGACAAAAGTCAACTGTTTAACATTTGTTTGGTTATATTTCCTTTTCTTTAACTTTTGTACAAACCTGTTTATTTTGTTTACTTTCTTTTTGTTAAATAACTTTCCTTGTTTATTATTAAATTCTTAAGGTTTTATAGTGTTTATAATTATTCTTATTGTTGTGTTTTCTAAAAAAGCAAATCTCATTTCTAACCAGCATAAATTCAGGAATTTTGTCATCGACACGTATTACAGAAAACACACTATACAAACCTGATTCATTTTGTTTTTAAAATCTGCAATTACACAAATATGTCTCCGCATTGTAAGACGTGTTGTCTATTTCCAAATATTCTTTAAAAATAGAAAACCAGGTTACAGCAGCTTTGAAGAAAAAGGAGGTTTTTGTACACTACTAAGTTTATAACTAATAAAGATGAAAGAAAGTTATTGAGAATTTATTAAACAAGATAAAATAATAAGAACGATCGATAGATTCCATATCCGGTTTCAATTAATGTTGCACTTTACATAAACTCTCTCTTTGTAGTCTTCTCTCTTCTGCGTATCCTTTTCATCGCCCTAAAAGAAAGTAACTGAATCATCACATCAGCAAGTAGAAGAAATTAACACACATATTTTACCTTATTTCATTTCTTTTATGCACCTATTATTTTGAAAATAACGAAAAGTGTGGGATCGAGATTTGTCTTCTCCAGTAGGATCCGTTTTGTTAGTTCCGCTACATGCACTTGAAACAGTTGACGATGATAGTTTATTTTCAAACTGCTTACCACTATTCTGTAGAGGCTGGTTTTTAAATTTTCGTATTAGTATACTTTTAGTAGTTAAAGAAGACTAATTCAATGATTATTGATTGTTTATACAGAGAGGTCAAAAAATACCTGAAGGTAGGTATACAGTGTGTCTACATTTCGTTGCTCACTATTGGGATTTCGTAAATTGTAAGAGATACGAAGTAGGTTAAATTAGAAAAGATTTGTCTATTTTAGAGATTAGTTTACTTATGCTTTTGTTTTTTCAAAACAGTTCACGGCTTACTAGATATTTGCTAAAAACGAAATTATCTTATTTTTTTTTAAATAAAAAGCATTTCCTACTTAGTGTGCCATGCCTTTAAACATATGAAAATCATTGATCTTTGTCAGATAAATTACATTTGTGATGTAACAATTGCTAAAACTAAACAAAAAACGCTTTTAAGATACTTTACTGAGCATTCACAGATAGCATCAAATAAGCAGCTAATGCCCCATAAAAGCGTATTTATTTTGTTTTAGCAATTTTTGCATAACAGTTGAATTTCTTTGATAAAACTCCACGACTTTGTGTGTTAGATGTCATGGCACACTATGATGAAAAATGATTTTCACTTCATATCTCGGTAAAACAAAAGAATAGGTATGTCAAACCATGTATCACTGAAAAGGATTTAAGGCGTGCAGTTCAGTAATATGGAAATCAAATAGGTGTTCTATTAGAAAAAAATTTGAATTTACGTTTCACCGCCGAAGTAAAACAAAAGACAATTGCGAAAATATTTTTTTTGTGTTTCGGAGTAAATTCTCTAAAACACCCTCTTTGCTGTTCTTTTCTATCTTTGCTCGTTCCTTTTAAGCAAATAAGATAATTTCGTTTTTAGCAAATATCTAGTAAACCGTGAACTTTTTTGAAAAAACAGAAGCATAAATAAACTGATCTCCAAAATAGCCAAAACTAATTTAATTTAAATGGCTTCGTATCTCTTACAATTTCCAAGATCCCAATAGTGAGCATCGAAATGTGAACACACTGTATATGTTAGTAATTTAATTGATATAGTCCACTTTTTGAAGTTTGCAATATTAGTTAGCTATGTTGAATTTCTAACAGAACAGCATGCATTATAAGTTAACTTTAAGAAGGTCTACAAGCAGTGTAATGTGTGTTACTTATCTCGTTTATAGGTTTAATATAACAATCTTACTATATAATCATTTGAATTGCGATCTCCAGAGCTACTTGTTTGTGTTTTCCTATTTATTTGAGGTTGCAGACGAATTGGAATATTATCACTAGATTTAATATCTATTATACCATTGTTCATGAAATCAATCAGATTCTTTTGGCAGTTTTGCAATGTGGAATGAATAACTAATTCGTTTCCACTCGCATTATCATTAAGTTCCTTCAGATGCTTCTGTATATTGCTATTGTACGTGGTGTATTCGTCGAACATTTCGTTATTAGTCTTTAAATGAGCGTTTGTTATATCAACAAGATTTTGGACATGTGCCTAAAAAAACTGAAAATTAGTAGAAAATGGGTTTTATGTAAATACTTTACCTCCATTAGACTGTCTGAATTAATTTCAATTTGTTCTCTTATTTGTGGAAAGTTCTGTTTGCATCTTTTCAATTGTTCCAGAACTTCTACTACTGCAACATCCTGGAAAATAACAAATAATTAATTAAGTACACTTTATTTTAAAAGTGGTCAAATTATTTTGATACTACTACTAGATTAAAAGCCCATCATCCATAAAAAGCAGGGAACTTTGCTTTCGATAGCACTTTTTTATGGTTCCAAGTTTCAATATTATTAAATGCAGCAAAGATTGTTACCTGATTGTTACCCTTGTTAACACTGTCCATCGTTTCTGCAAGCAAAGCTGATCTATAATCCATATTATTTTGTATTTTATCACATATTCCTAACAAACTCTGCTCTACACTTGTTTGGACTTTATTTATATCACGCCAGCATTCATTATTCATGTTGGTTAGATTACGAACACTGTTTTCTAAGCCGTGCACCCGGTCCTTCATTATTTTGATGCTATTCTGCATTTCAAGCATGCCTTTGCCAATTGTCTAAAATGATAGAACTAAAGTACATTATTTTAAGTGTACTTAAAAAAATTAATTCACTTCTAGTTCGTTCATGATTTTATTGGTAATCTTGTGCTGTCGATTAGAATTTTCTCGTGTTTTATTAAGCTCCATTAACAGAGTCTCTCTGGTACTTTCCAAATTGATTTTAACATCCACCCACTTTGTCATATTTGTTACTTCTTTTAGCTAAAAATTTTAATTGACAATTCTTGATTAGTCTTAAAAATAAAGTTATTAATCCTCCTACATCAGAGCATTTCTGAGTTTTATTATGCGGAAGTATCTTGTAATGCTCCAGTTTTCACTTCATGAAGCAGTCAGATTATTACTGATTTGTTTATAATGTCCATCTAATTCGGCTTTGTACGTTTTGCCTATTATAATTAATTTAATAGTTTAATGTTAAGAAAGGTGTGATTTTATACCACTTAAAAGTAATAAATCGTGTAATCTACAGGGTAGCCGATTATCCTAATAGATACGTGTCCAAAAACGCACCGTTTCTTAGATCAGGGCACCGAAGCTTTAATTAGAATTTTTTATTCTTTTGACATGTCGAAAGGAACGAACGCTATGAAATCGAGATTTTTGGTATGATTTTTGCTACAAGCTTTTTTACTTCAAAATAAAACTAAGAATTTTAATCGTTACAATTTAACAGGAAAAAAATTAATCTACTAAGTTATATTGTCTGAACAAATAGAAAAAACGAACTTTTTCTGCAACCGTCACCATAGTGACAACTTTCCTGACTTAAAAATATCAATAAAGCGTCACTTTACCTGCTAGGCAAGTAAGTGTCAGTTGCAGAAAAAAATTTGTACGTACCACGCCAGGGAAGTGTCTTCACAGGTCTTGCAGGCTGACCTGCTCATCTTGTAAAGTGACATCACTTCCCCGATTTGTTACGTAAATAGAAAAAATAAACTTTTTCTGCAACTGTCACTATAGTGACGACAACCTTCTCGACTTAAAAACATTAGGAAAGCGTCACTTTACCAGCTAGGCAGGTAAGTGTCAAATGTTGTCTACAAGTTGATGAGTGTGGATTCTCATTTGAGGTGTTAATTGGGCCATTGCCATATTTTGTGGCGACGTTTCAAAAGCTGACTGCTTCAGTCCGCAAGCGTTCGTTATGAGAAGAGCGGTTTGGTTTATGATTTTGCATTTCTAATTTACTGTTTGTTACGTGTAAAAATGGGTTTAGTGACCTTGAGAAATGACGTTGCATAAAATAATATCGATATGCCGGGGTCATAGAGAGGCCTTACGGCAGAGAACGATAGCGAAAGAGTTGTAATTTGAGAGGGCGCCAGTCTTAGTTAACTTTGACATATATAAATGACTAGCTGATCCTAAGACTGATCAACTGCTCTGGTCTGCGGGATCGGAAAAGGGAGGGTCTTCCTGCGACAGCCGATCGGTAACAACACAATACTTACTGAATGACTTTTGTTGGTCTCCAGTGTGCAGGCGATTTTTCCAAAGCCTTGTGTTTCCTGAAACAGATCCTATCATGTGTGTTGACACACACAAACAACAATTGGAGTTATAACAAAGCATATATTAACACACGTAATATACAGTGTGTCCAAGATAAGGATGCACAACATGGGGATCTTGAAAACGGTAAGAGATACAGGATCGGTTAAATAGGATGAAAGTTGGCTATTTATAGGACCTTTTTGTTGGCGTTTGCAAAATCTAGATATTCTGGATAATTTCAGAGATATTTAAAAAAAAGTAGATTTTTCGATTTTGGTTATTATTTTTTCATTCCTTTATTTGAAGAGATATCGGAAAACTAAAACCACTTTTCCATTGCCACTTTTTGTTCTCTATTAAAATACGCTAACAAAATTCCTATACAACGTTTCAGTTTCGAGTAATCATCATCAACCTCACTTTTTTAAATAGGCGGAAAAACAATTGAAAATTGTTTCGAATAGCTCTTGTTGTCACGATTCTAATGATGTAAACATGATAGGGTTATTTTGGTTTTGATATTTTTGTGTTGAACGCTGCTGTGACCAAGTGTAATAATTGCTGTTCATCTTCAAAATGTTGGTTGAGCACATGATTCTTGACATAACCCCAGAGGAAAAAAATCTAACGGTGTTAGATCAGGTGATCGTGCAGGCCAGGGTACTGCAGAATGCATTAATTTATAGCATAACAAATTAAAATAACCTCTGTAATAAGAAACGCACAGAGAGTTCTTTTCAAGAACGTTGATAAATGTTCGATAGCTTAGAAAATATATTTATAAGGTAAAATAAACTTGCAGTTAATAGTGAATCCCAATACGGAATAATTAATCCACATACGCTTGGCGATAATTACATAAGCACGTAGATGGTTATAAACTTGCACAAAACATTACATTGGCTTTAAATTCACTATCACTAAAGATACTACTGCTGTAGTAACTCCGTCGCGCACTGGAGACGACGCACCACCAAAACTGGGTCAAACAGCTGCTGGCGAGGGATTCCCAAAGCTATGTACAGATATATATGCTTGACGGAACGATACGGAAAGTTCGTTTACGAGAATAATAATAACGACAACACCTTCTGGAGATTGTATAATCCAGTAACGAGACTGAAATATGGAATAGGTAATGAGACACTGACGATATCCTCCTAAAATACAGGGTAAATCTTTGTGTTCGATGCACTGAAGATTCGACACGCTTACAATCCGAAATATTATGTTCGGTGCAGGTTAAATTGTATAATCTCGGTAGCTATTGGATCTCGCGACTTCAAAAATTCTCAAGGGGAAGATCTTCAGGTATTAGAGAACGGAAAGAACGCAACGCGTTCTTGTGGAGAGCTCAAGCTAGACTTTTTGAAAATTCTCAAGCGAGAAAAGACGTTAAACGGAAGCCATCTTGCGACGTCGGTTCTCCTCTATAAAATGATTCGCCCTAATGGCGTCAGTATTGCATTTATTGGTAAACGCGAAGGGTGGAGAAATTTACTCATTCCTACGGGTTTGACCTGCAGTAAAGCTAATTTGCATTTAGTGTCGAGAAGCTCGATTTATGTGTCTGCTGCCTTGATTTTAACCACAAAATTCTCGGAATAAGGAAAAATGAAATAGTAAAATAGAGATACATTTAATTTTTAAAAGATTCGAACTTTGTTTAATCGCAGCAGAGGAAGCGAGAAAGGGACAAATATTTTATTTCTTGACTTTACTAGGGGGAATAACATTTATCGAAGAAGGGAAAATTAAATATTTACAGAGATATAAAATGCGAAATACAATTTGCATCTTATAATCTCGGAACGGAAAAATTTTATATACATTATTATAATAAATGTTAAATGAAATTTAGCATAATGTTAACCGGGACGATAATTATTAAATGATTTTAACATGTTTTCGTAAATCTTCGATCTCACCGGGGTTCGAACCAGGGACAATAATCGCTAACTTGATTACTATGCTGGATGCTTGAACCACTGAGCTATTGAGGTGACAAAATATCGCAATAGAGTGGCAACAGCCCAATTAACATCTCAAAAAAAAGGTAAGTGTCAGTTGCCAAATAGAAATTGTACGTACCACGTCGGGGAAGTGTCTTCACAGGTCTCGTAGGCTGACCTGCTCATCTTGTAAAGTGATATCACTTCCCCGACTTGTTACATAAATAACTATTATGTACAACAGGTTTGCAATTTGTACATGAGCGCGATAAAAAACAATTATGTAATATAACTCAAACTAATTACAAAGAAGCGTCACCTTTGTTTCAATTTCTTCCAAAAATTTCTTTTTTTGCAGATAATCATGCTGGACGGCATTTTCTAAACTTTGGGATGCAGCATTTACAATGTTTTCAGTTTCCCAGAGTATATTATTTCCATAACCGTCTGTTATTCTGCACTGTTGAGTTTGTCGTTTATGCACGTCTCCCACTATGTCTATTATATGTTCGCTAGTATCTCTAATATTTATCATAAAATCGACTAATAGATCAATGATTTCTTGACATTTTGTCGAAACTGTTTCGCTTACTAATCTTAGAGAATTATTATTTTCTTCATTCACAGCCAGCAAACTGTGTATCTTTATATGGAAACTTTTAGCGGCCGTCGCGGTCATCTCCAAAAGATACTTGGCTTGCTTTTGTAAGTGTTCCACTTTTGCTTCACAATCAATCGGAAGTTGCTCTTCTAGCTCTTCGTCCTGCCTAAACATTTTACAACATTTAACGAATCCCTTATTGATTTCCTGCAAAGACCGCTGTATTGTATTCCATTCCATTTCTTTAATATTTTTTTCCTCTTCCATTTGTTGCAATTTCTCTTCTAATTCAGAAATTAAAGCCATTTTCTCCGATAATTCTTCTTTGCGAATTTCTTTGTCAGATATTAAGCGTTGGTAATTGTCTTGATCTAGGTATATGCCAGTACTGGTACGAGCAGCATGGAGATCTTTACGCAATCGGTCCATCTCTTTCTCATATTCAGCTTTCCAAGCCTTTTGTGACACACGTTGGTTAACTTCTGGTCTGTTTATGATGCATTTTGCGCGATGTGCGTAATCCAATGTACTCAATGTTTCTTCCAAACAAGAATTTGCTAGAGAAATTGTAGCAATCATAGATGTTTTCGTTCGTCCTCCTAAACTATCTTGTAATATCCTGGTCAACTTTGATTCTCTGTAAAAATATTACACTTATTTTATATTTAGATTTATTTCTTGTTAGTACACACCTATAAGGGATATGAACAGACTTTACTGCTAGCGATTTAATCACTCGTTGAAGAATCAGCAAAGATTGGTTAACACTACCAGCTTCCCGTATTCTACGATCACTTGATTTAGGTTTGCTAAAGTGTTCGCTGCCAGCTAGATCAACTAAATTTAATTTTGCCGTTTTTACTAATTCTTCTCCTTCTACATTAGTCTCACAAGTATGAATTGTAATGGAAAAGACAGCGTGGGAACGGCTTGATCGATCGTTTAATAAAGTGGAAGACGTTTGACGTTTTTCTTGGCCTTTTTGTAAGATTTCGTAAATTTGGCTTTTATTGCATAGCATTACTGTTGAGATCCCATTTATTATAACTGAACCTTTTTGATGTTGATCTTCAAATAATCTAAAGTAGAAAGCTTCTAATAAATAGATGCATAAATACCCTATGAAAAGAAGAAATTTACCTGATACTTTTATTTTCTGTCTTATCAGACAGAAGATCAAAAAGTTCTTCGTTGTATATCTCAAGAAATGAAGCATGTACGGTATACTGTCGTGGAATTGAAGAAAGTTCATCAAACAAGTGAGCCATGGCACGAGGAATGATACCTGCTTGTTCATCCTGTACATAATATTGTAAAGGAAGATTATCAAGATTTTTAGGGGGGATTCTATATAATAATGAATTGACCGAGATTTTAAACAAGCAAACAATAATAAAAATAATCGCCTTTATTAAATCGTTTGTTTGTTGTAATTTGAGTGATTCTTCTAAAGCAAGTCGTTGGAATATAAAAGGGCTGACTTCGGATTACGTTAAGATAATGCGACGATTTCGTTAAATTGATCTGTTACATTCCAGACACACTAAAAAAGTGCCAAGATCGTACCTCGGTACTGTATCAACTTTTGACTAGAGTTCAGAAATGTAAATAGAGGGTAAGTTACATTTAGGGACTTTTGACTACTTTTATATACAGCCTAAATTTCAATAAGTGGGCAAGCCATTTATGTGCTTCACAAAACATTACCACGATTATACAAATTTAAAAGTGCTTTGGTTTTTTTAAGAGTTTAGACTTCTGCACATTTTAAATAAAGCTATAAGAATATCGTATAAAACTTACCCCTTCCAACGACATACCAATTGTTTTAGACTCGCCGGTCATGGTGTAAGTTTTTCCTGTTCCAGTTTGTCCATAAGCAAAAATGGTACAATTGTAACCAGCAAGAACGTCTGGTATTAATGGTTTCACGATACTATTGTAAATATCCATTTGTGTAGTGTCTGGCCCAAATACTTTGTCAAAAGTGTAATGTTTTCCATATTGTTGTTTTACCAATAAGTCTTTTGCATTTGAAATTTCCACGCAAGTAGACGAACGGACTTCTAGTTCTTGCTTATTTAAAGGTCTATAATGATGAGTGGTGCATTTATACTTGGTATTGTCTTACAACAAACCAACGTAACAAAATTTACATGTTCCATAGAAATTCTTATATAACAAGCATAAGTTTAAACTATATTTGAAGTTTAGTTATAAATGTAGACAATTTGAGGTTATAAAGAATGATATACTGTACCTTAATCTGATATAAACTCGGATTGGTTGGGTTTTCTTTTTCTCTTGTCTAAAAGTGTTAGACATCATATCTAAAATCTGAAATTCTTATAAGTAACCTTCTTCAAGGAAATATTAAAATGATAATACCAAATAATATTTAGAATAAACTGTAAACTTCACTTTTAAATTTAAACCGGTTGCCAACCAATCAAAATTACAAACTGGCCAAGAACCTGTAGTAGAGTGAAGAAGCAGCTAACTTCAAGTCAAAATGGAACAAACATACATCCGTGCACCAACAGGCAGTGAAATTACTGAAACTTCGATATTCTTGACTTGAAAATCAGTCTGTTTTCTCTGTCGAAAAATATGCGCAAACGTATGTTTCTTCTAGAGTTGCTGAATGTGATTTGCAATGTATTATTAATTAGTTAGGCCACTTGTTTTGCGAAGAATAAAGAATAAAACGCAACAAGGCATTAATAATTGCTTTTTTCTAAAGTTTAAATCCTAATAACCTCAAACTTAGAAACTGACATTTAAACTTGTCAAATTTAACCTAGAACAACAGCCCCTTTAGCGGGAACTCAATTTGCGATCGCCTTTTGTTTGGGGTCGGTATTTTATATCACAATCAACTGGCTTTGATAATTGACCAAAGCCAGTTGATGTGAAGTAATTTACCGACACCAAACAAAAAACGATCGCAAATTGAACTCAATAACGATTTTCCCTCCACTTCCACGTTGAGTTTGACAACTTTAAACGTCAGCTATAAGTTTGAGGTTATTAGGATTTAAACTTTAGAAAAAAGCGATTATTAATACTTTGTTGTTGCGGTATATTCTTTATTTTTTGCAAAACAAGTGTATTTCCTATTTTGTCAGCGTCAGCTTGATCACGTTCACATTCATTTTTACAACTATAAAACTATAAAACAAATTTCGTAGTAGTCGTACAACTATTTCTAATAAACTGAGTTAACCTAAATAACTTTGTCATGTAATTTGTATTATCAGATTAGAAATACGAGTTAAGTTTCCGAAAACGCGTTTAGTACACAAGGTATTAATAATTACTACTTTTTAAAATTTAAATTCTTATAACCTCAAACTTTAAACTGACGTCTAAACTTGTCAAATTTGATGTAGACAACAGCGTCTCTAGCGAAAAAAAGATCGTTATTGAGCCTAATATACGATGGTTTTTTGTTTGGTGTTGGTACTTTATCCCACATCAATGGACTTTGATAATTGAATAATAATAATTACGAGACCATCAATAAAAGTACACGCAGAAAGAAATACTGATTGCATGCCCGCATCACCTGGGTGATTTCCCGTTCACGCGTATTGGCTGGCCAGTTAAGGACGCCACCAGTACTTACGGGGATTCACAGTCTGTGCATAACAAAGAAGAGCATTTAACTTCTTTTTCAACTAGCACCTCGTCGAGTCGCAGCCGTCGTACTCACAGCTACTTTCGTGTTTGGCCTCTTTGGTCGCTAACGTATGATTTAGCGAGAACTGACTTTGCATCAAATGCACGACCGTGTTTGTTTTAATAAACTTATCCCTGGACTCAAACGAACGCGTCAGAGATTTAGATTGTCAAATGGCTATAAAAACTTAACTAAGGATTTCAGTCAGGGCGTTGCAAAAACGGAGCTTGGAGATCACTCACCCTATTACCTAATAAATACAGGTCAAGTATATAATTATTTTACAGCAATAAGACTTAAGTTTCACAACATTGACCAGTCAATGTGCTAAAAATCCTTGTATGATTCATAAATTATCAGCTTATCAGATATTAACGCCAATAATCGGTTACGTTTGGCCATCGACAAATTGACCCGCTATTTACATTACAGTAGAGCATCGATTAACCGAACGATCTGTTAACCGAACACTTGCCTTACCATTAAAAATTTAAGAGAATACCAAGATCCCTGGGTCCTAGGCCGGCTAAGCTCAATAGGTGGCCTTGAGTGTGGATTGGAATGAGGTTATACCACAATAAAACACAAACAAAAGTTTAATATACGAATACGTATATTTAATCAGAATATTTCAAACTTATAAAAAAGGGAAAAAAACAAAACAATTGAGCGTTTTTTTGTCTTTCAGTAAAAAACTTTAAATTTCAAACTCTACAAAAAAATTTATAACTAATTATTATTATATCAAAGTACAAAGTTGCTATAAATTTAGGCTTGATCCAAATTATTACGAAGCACACAAAATTATACTAACAAGAAAGGTAGCTAAATTTAAAAAAAATATTAAAATTTTTTTCCCATTCAATCGCATCAAAATCCCTTCAAAGTTATTAACAAGTAAATACTAAATATTTAATTCAATAAAATTTTGAAATGCAGTTTAAGAATAAATCCAAGGTAAACCAAATTTCCAGCAAACATTGTTATCAAGCCTGTCCAATCGATCGGCTAATCTACACTGCATACAAGCGCAAAGTCAAGTTTTACGGAAATATTACAAAAGGATTTGAAATTTAAGCAAAACTTTAATATCAATTGCAATGTATGTTTAAATCAAAAAACGAGCTTGAAAAAAACCAAACAAAAGGTTTTTTTTATAAAACCTATAAGTATATTTAATTAATATGTAAGTTTCTTTAAATTCAATCAACAGTACTACAAGAAAAGATTAAAAAACTAGCAAGTTTATTAATTTACAAAAAAAAATAGAACACCAAAACTATTTTGGATACAAATTGAAAATTATTATTTTCTTACCAGAATCACTTCAAGCTGTTTCCGATCGGAAGCCGATGAACCTGAAAACCCCAAGGAAAAAAAACCTGACACAAAAATTCAATTCAGATCCGAAACTGACTATTTAAGAATTTAATAAGAATTACGTTAAAAGAGCAATCAAAACATTTACTAAAAAAATTTTGAACAGATAAGATTTAATGACCTCCAATTACTAATTTAACAACTACATCGAGTGATATATTTAAAAAAATGGTTCTAAGACAAAAAAGTTATAACCGGATAGTTCCTCAATTCTGTTTCAAGCAATTAAATTTTAAGACAAAAGAAAATTATTTATCTTGTAGTTAAATTTCTAAGGTGAAATAGAGCACTATTTCTTCTCAAGGACGCACGTAGAACATAGCATCTTCGGTCCGGCGGGACTGCAGATTCGGAAACCACAGCTGACCAATTTAAACCATCCACAACCGATAAGGGAAGATTTCCAACCTTCGGACGGAACGAATCGAGTCACCCACGAGACGAACAGTTAATTAACTTAATTCCAGGATGGTAGCTCCCGGGAAATAAAAAAACTGGAGACCAAGAACGTCAATCATAAATGATGGAAACAGGGAATACAAAAAAAAAATAGAAAATTTATCCCTACATCCAGAAGGACAGGTAAATTTGGAAAGTTTACGAAATCCGATTAGGATAACGCAATACATCGTAGAGAACGTTCCATCATACGTTAATTCGTCGATATTACATTCTCTACTATGCTATATAATAATAATCGTGCTATGAATAAACGTGCTCAATTAATTGGTTCATCTCAAAGCGGTCCGGAACCGCTTGTCAAAAGGAAGCCCGCCAACCCCTATCCCCTCTGACCCTATCTTTACTTATTTAATAAAAGAAGTCGCACCGAGCCGTAGAGGGTCGCTCTACCGTACTGATTCTTTGCCTATTTGATACTTTAAAGGCCTACGTTTTTATAAATCCCCTGTTTACGTTCCGGTCCCTTCCCCCGAGTCCACCGACCGACCGACCTTCACCTTTTCGCCGTTTGCGTCGTCTCTTCTTCTTTCCCGGTTGCTCTCTCCCGACATTTTTCGCTCGTCTTTCGCTAGCTAACCCGAGCGGTCCGGGATTGCTGCTTCGTCAGGGTACCTAGTCAACGTCTCAGAAGCCGGCCACGAGACGTATCTACGTGACGAACGGCCCGACGTCGGACAGGGCGTCTAGCTCCATTGTTGCCAGAAGCCCCGCTCCCTTGGAAGCCCCGGGCAGCGCTCTTACTCGGGCGAGGTTGCTAGGCGGGCGGTCCGTGGCGGGTTCGAGTTTCATAGGTTAGTCTCTCGAGGCGAAGCCCGCGGGGTTAAGCGTCGGTGGTGGGTCGGTTTCGTCGGTAGGGAGGAATTAGGGCGTTTCGAGGGGATTAAAAATATTATCTTATGTGCCTATAAGTTTCTAAATTCGAGTCGGGGCCTTCAATCTATCTACTTTTTTAGCGTAGCGTTTTAATTCTTCCCACCATTCTATTCTATTACTTAAACTACCTAACTCATTTATATTTGATGGCCACCTATAACCTATTTTAATTAAGTTTCTATTTCCTATTTCCCTAGCTCTACTTTCTAGCCTACACGTGAATAATATGTGTTCCGCGGTTTCTTCACCCTCTCCGCATGTACATCCTATTTCGTCCTCGTCTAATTTACCTATTTTAACTAAATAAGACCTAAAATTCCCATGTCCTGTTAGCAGCTGTACTACGTCTTTATCTAATCTCCCAATTTTTCTCATTAATTCTACGTCGGGAACAAATTTTTGTGTTAATCTACCTGTTGTTACCTTTTTCCATCTATCGTTCCAAATGTCCTTTAAATTTTGCCTAATCCTACTTTTAACTAATGATCTAGGGGCAACGTTAAATATTTCCCTAATTCCTACTTCTGCAGCTGCTTGCTTAGCTAACTCGTCTGCTCTTTCGTTACCTATCACTCCTATATGCGCTTTTATCCATCTAAATCTAATTCTAACCGAGTCTAACAGTTCCCTATATAAATTCCACGTTTCCGCCTGTAAATTTGTCGATTGCCGCATTCCCTGTAACGCCGATAATGCCGATCTGCTATCACTATTTAAAGTACATTCCCTAAATGCGAAATTATTCTCCCTAATGTACTTTAATGCCTCTCTAATAGCCAATAGTTCGCATTGAAAGATGGAGCACCCCGATCCTAATTTAAATTTCCCATTTTTAATTTCCCTATCTTCGTTATATATAACAAAAGCCGCCCCTGCGCTACCATCTTCTAACCTAGATCCGTCAGTATCCAGAAGGACAAACTAAGGAAACGCGGGATACCCGGAAGCATAAGCAACCAAATCTTATGTAACGGGAGTAGCGACAAATGACCATTACAACGGCCGTCGTTTAAAGCAGGGGTCTGAACCCATTGGATTTTTTATTTCAGTTAGGATTACGATCATTTGTATTTTCAATCTCAAAATTCCAATTACGGTTAAGATTGCGGTTATTATATTTATAATTCTTGATTTGTACCGAGGCGATGAGCTCATTTTCTTACAGGATACATGTGTATATGATTTATGATTAAATTTTAATTTCGGTCTGTTATCCAAATTATCATTTATCCGATCCCCTCCCGGTCCCGTAGTGTTCGGATAATCGATGCTCTACTGTATTGTCAGAGTTTCCTACATTAGCCACAATATATAAGTTCCCGAGGAGAATTCTGTAAAGATGGTTAAAAGATTTATTAGTGACCAGTAGCTTGATACAGGAACAAAACTTACAGTATGGCACCTAATTGGGTACAACCCAATGGTACAACTTGTCGATACTGTTTCATTAGTCTACTTTTTTCCAGGTCTGTGATGCTTACACAAACCACGGATTAAATAAGGGTCAGATGTTTCACTTCGACAGATTTGCGAATTTTCTATTGCTCTCTCTCTCTCTCCCCCCTCCCCCTACCCCCTACCCCCTCCCTCCCACCAAGCAACTCCCAGAGCTTGCTATTTTGACTTGTATTGCGCAAGCAGCGCAGCGTGGTCGTCTACCTGCAACTACCGACAACGTGAGATGTTGTTTTAATACGTCCGTCACTTAATTCCTAAAACGCGCGTAAAAAAGTAGGCGTGGTTAACTCTCAGAGCTGCTAATGTAAATGCGCCGAGACAAAAAATGGGAACATTGATGGTATAGGGAGTGAAATATCTTACTCTTATTTAATCTGTGCACAAACCACACACAGGTTTTTTTCTTGGACGACACTATAGAGATCGGCAGTCGGCATTGCTAAAAGAAAACTGGACCTTTTAGGTGATATTCAGAGCTTATAATAATAAATTAAACCTAATGTAATCTTAACCTGATGTGATGATTACGATCAGAGTACCTCAAATTATGTACTTGAATTTTCGCGAATTTGTGGAAATTTGGTGGCATGCAGTTGGTACAATTTGGCAGTCCTATTTGACAGTTTATTGTTTATAATTTCGAAAAACAAAACAAACAAGTCACATTCATCATGATGGCATTCCTATTCACTGAGATTCTTTATATTCAATCTCAATCTTCCAAACTGTCTTGGATAATTATTAATTATAATTAATAAATGTTCTATTGCTTGTAGTTGCACAAACAGAAACAAAAGGGTGATCCATGGATTTTATTTCTGTTTCACTAAAATCCTGGTAAATATTCAGTCTGAGGTCTTTATTATTAAGTTTCTTAAGAAATTTCATAACAATGCTGTTATAATTGGATGGTATTAACACACGATGATTTCTGCACCATATACAGTGTGTCCCAATTTCCATGCTCACTATTGGGATCTCGGAAATTGTAAGAGATACGAAGGCGGTTAAATTAGAAAAGTTTTGGCTATTTTGGAGATCAGTTTACTTATGCTTTTGTTTTTTCAAAAAAGCTTACGGCTTACTAGATATTTGCTTAGAACGAGATTATCTTATTTTTTCCCACTTAGTATACCATGGCTTTAAACATATGAAAATCATTGGTTTTTGTCATATAAATTACATTTGTTATGTAACAATTGCTAAAACAAAACAAAAGACGCTTTTAAGATACTTTACTGAGCATTCACAGATAGCATCAAATAAGCAGCTAATGCCCCATAAAAGCGTATTTATTTTGTTTTAGCAATTTTTGCATAACAAATGAATTTCTTTGATAAAACTCCACGACTTTAGGTGTTAGATGTCATGGCACACTATGATGAAAAATGATTTTCACTTCATAGCTCGGTAAAACAAAAGAATAGCTATGTCAAACCAGGTATCACTGAAAAGCATTTAAGGCGTGCAGTTCAGTAATATGGAAATCAAGTAGGCGTTCCATTAGAAAAAATTTGGATTTACGTTTCACCACCGAAATAAAACAAAAGACAATTGCGAAAATAATTTTTTTGTGTTTTCGGAGTAAACTCTCTAAAACATCCTCTTTGCTGTTCATTTCTATCTTTGCTCGTTCCCGAGATATTTCACTTAAAAAAAAAAAATAATTTCGTTTTGAGCAAATATCTAGTAAGCCGTGAACTTTTTTGATAAAACAAAAGCATAAGTAAACTGATCTCCAAAATAGCCAAAACTAATTTAATTTAACCGCCTTCGTATCTCTTACAATTTCCGAGATCCCAATAGTGAGCATCGAAATTGGAACACACCGTATTTAAATAGTGTTTTGTTTTAATTTATACTCTGAATTCTAATAATAATAATAACTATTTTCTAAATAATTTTATTTGATATTTTAAATAAAGTAGCTTTAACAATATAATTATACATTCCCAACTTTATTAAATTTTAAATCAGTTCTTCTTAAAATAAAATAATCTTAAGAATGTATGTTTTCAACTTTTTTAATTTTTCTTTTATTGTTGCATTATTAACTACAAATTATTTTTAAATAAAACCACACTAGTTTTGTAAAAAATATTTATGTGTATATTTGTCACTTGTTAATATTAACGCTATCATTTAAGTAAAGGTAACAAACAAATCACTGAAATTCTGACTGATACAGATTTTCTAGTATTTGATCAACTTGAATTTCCCTTGCGATAGTTAGTAACAAATCATTTAATAGATGCTCCGAGATTCTGAAAAAACAAAACACAATTGCACTTATTACTTTCTAAAACGTTTATGTTGCTTACATGTTTACAACATCCCACGGGTGACGCTTCGATGATTTTCGATACATGTGATTTCCCCTAGAAAATTTGCCATACTGCAATTTGTACTGGATCACATTAAACGCTTGTGTTTTCGGTATCAAGACTAACTGCTTTAAAGTTTTCTTTGGTACTCGATTTATTCGAATGTTAGCTTTCGTTGACTTGTCATCAGTTTTATTTTTAACTTTACTCAAGATTTTCTTAGTTGTAGCCTTTTGCATTTCACTTGACTCACCACTCTTTTTCTGCGAACTTGCTTGAGCCTCATCCACCTCTGTCAGTGTTTGTTGTTTGATGGGTGTTTCTTGGGGTGTCGATGATGGCAATACTTCATTATTTTTTTTTGTTGTTATGGAATTAGATTTGTCTGTAGCTTCTGATGATTCAATGATGGAATCCTCATCGCGAACACAAATTAGCTGTGCATTTTTTGTGCCAGTAATTCCAGTTATTGTTTGTCTGAAACAACAAAAGATCTATTTGTGAATATATTTGACTTATTTCCTCACAGATTAGCAAAATTATATTATTAATTTTAATTTAAAAGTTGAATAAATTCTTTCGTAAAATTCGCGTTCCGACTAAATTTGATTTTTAGCAGGTATGGTTTTCAATCGAATCTTATTCTATATTTTACTTATTTTGCTCGCTTTAAAAAGTGTTGGCAACCTTCGATCGTACATTTGTAAAAGTGTAATATTGCATAATATACGCCATAACGTAAATAAATACACCTGTGCATTTATTAAGTTCTCTTTGTGAGCTGGGTTGAGGGCAAAGCCAGTTGAAGAGTGAAACCAGACTCGTCCCTGTGCATAGCTCTTTGGAGAAAGTTAAAAGAGGGCGGAATCTGACCATGGGCCACCACAGATGCCATTGAAAGCGATGCGGACCCAAGCTTAGCTCTTGAAAATGCGCAAAGAAGAGGTAAATAATTTCAAAAATAGGATTCTGATTGCCCAACCCGCTTTTAGTTGTCATTTCTTCAAGACAACAGCTTAAGTCCTGTACCTAGGTACATTGAATATTCTCTTCTTTAGTCCGAAATAAAGGAATTAACTAAATATATCCTAGTACCAAAACACTATTTGCTACGGTTAATTCCTTTATTACAAACTAAAGAAGCTTTACTTCAATGTTTACACCTAATTATGACTTACCCTGTATACAGAGCGATTTTGAAATCAGGCTCGCCTGTTTTTGTTTAAGTATTTATTATTATAGGTCGATTGACACCTATCATCAAATATCATAATATAAATATAGGGGTACAGTTAGATTTAAAATTTGATGTAGACTTCGAATATGCAAAAGTATACAGGGTGTCTCATCTAATATAAGTCGATGTCGTTTTCAGTAAGATCAAAAATGCCGATCACTATGAGTACACCCCAACATATGGGAAAATTCGAGTAATTTATGCAATCATCGTTTGATTTTGATCATTCAATAAATAAGAAAGACAGAGGTTAACTGGTTTCAGATGGTTCGGTGGAATACATGGTAACGGGAGGAAATAACAAATAAGCAGTTCAAATCAAATCAATCAATCTAGAAAGTGGACATGTCCTACATACACGTTGTATTAATCAATGCCACCTGCATCAACGTCACTGTAACTTTGGGATGTAAAACAACACAATTTTACAGAAAATGTGACATGATTAAAGTAGCTGAAAAAAAAGAAAAAAATATATTCAATAAGGAAAATCTTAAGTAGTATAATAAGTAGTATCGTTAATTTAAAGCAAAGGATTCAAAATTATAATAAAACAATTAAAGATATAATAAACAATAACAAATCGTATTAAAACAATAAAAAGTTATAATAAAACATGTTTGAGACTCTCGTCTCTTCTTCGCTGTTTTCTTCAGAATCTTAAAATGGGGCATTCTAATATATTTTGGTAAAACTCTTCAGATTCTTTTTCAACATATTTCTAAACACTCGCTACACCTTTAACCTGTTTCTTGTTAATGGGAATTCTGCTTTTATACAGTGTGTCCACATTTCGATGCTCACTATTGGGATCTCGGAAATTGTAAGAGATACGAAGGCGGTTAAATTAGAAAAGTTTTGGCTATTTTGGAGATCAGTTTACTTATGCTTTTGTATTTTCAAGAAATTTCACGGCTTACTAGATATTTGCTAAAAGCAAAATTATCTTATTATTTTTTTTTAATAAAAAGCATTTCCCACTTAGTGTGCGATGGCTTTAAACATATGAAAATCATTGGTTTTTGTCAGATAAATTACATTTGTTATGTAGCAACTCCTAAAACAAAACAAAAGACGCTTTTAAGATAATTTACTGAGCATTCACAGATTGCATCAACTAAGCATCTAATGCCCCATAAAAGCGTATTTATTTTGTTTTAGCAATTTTTGCATAACAAATGAATTTCTTTGATAAAACTTCACGACTTTGTGTGTTAGATGTCATGGGACACTATGATGAAAAATGATTTTCACTTCAAACAAAAGAATAGCTATGTCAAACCATGTATCACTGAAAAGCATCTAAGGCGTGCCTTTCAGTAATATGAAAATCAAGTAGGCGTTCCATTAGAAAAAAACTCGGATTTACGTTTCACCGCCGAAATAAAACAAAAGACAATTGCGATATTTTTTTTTGTGTTCCGGAGTAAATTCTCTAAAACACCCTCTTTGCCGTTCTTTTCTATCTTTGCTCGTTTCTGAGATATTTCACTTAAAAAAATAAGATAATTTCGTTTTTAGCAAATATCTAGTAAGCCGTGAACTTTTTTGAAAAAACAAAAGCATAAGTAAACTGATCTCCAAAATAGCCAAATATTTTCTAATTTAACCGACTTCGTATCTCTTACAATTTCCGAGATCCCAATAGTGAGCATCGAAATTGGGACACACTGTATGTCTATCTCATTTTTACCAATTGGAAAACATATCTTTGATCCTTTATTAATTGAAGGAGAAGCATTTACTACACTTTATTCATATCGTCCATGGAGTATTTAAAAAGTTATTAAGTGTCCGAGCATTTTACGTAAGAGGAAGCTGGAAATCCTGGGAAAACGCGAAAAATCTACTCTAAGCACTCGTAGACACTAAATAATCAACACATTATTAGTTCGAGATTACGAACTAACGTCATGCATTCAAGACGTAGAAGAATCTATAGAAAGATTCCAGATTATTATCTTCAAGATTTAATTTTTGAGAGTACACCTGGAAGAACTAGACGAAGCGAAATTCACACAATCTGAATAATCGATGTCAAACTTCAAATAAATCAATAATTCGGCCTAAAAGGGTTATAACGCAGCAAGTAGAAATAAAATACATAATAGAAATCCGTGTAATTTGTCATAAAGAAATGGAATTAGAATGAACATAATTTGCGTTTCGAGATACACATTTATCGTGTGTTGCGTGTCCTCCAGTGCCTAGAACGTGTCATTTTACTGCAGTTCTAGTTTTCGCTAATTTTACAAAAGCGGAAACTATCGAAGCATAAATCCAAAGTGCTATTCTTGAAGTTGCTGACGTTGCGTTTCGTATAACAATATTAAATAATTGAAAGCATGCCAGTTCGCATAAATGTTATCTTCGCGACAAATACCGCGTTCGCGGATACAATAAAACCATCAACAATTCGCATTTCGCACCTTCATTCGTTTTAAAAATTAAGACATGCTTGTTATTTACTCCTCTATGACTTATTCAAAATAAATTTCTGAGAAATTACAACATTACAATTGGCTAGGTTTTAGTTTACACTTCTTTTGCCTAGAAACATAGAAATGCAAGTTAAACATGCCAAGAAATAAATAGATTAAAACTGTTACCCTTTTCACATAGACGTACAATATCGATTGTCGGACAGCATTCAATTATTAAAATGGTAAGCTAAATGCGATTTTTCTTTGTTAGATGTAAGTAGATTAATTTAGTGCTTTTGACACACCTATGCAAACAACCCAACATTTCCTTGTGTACGGATTATTTGCGAAAACTTCCTCTTATCTTGCAATAAAACTCCATTGTTGACAGAATAATAAAATAAAAAAGAATAACGATAAAATGTAGGTTAATGGGTTAAGATTACGTCAGACGTATTATGAATTGTTTTGTTTCTAATGGGAATGCGTTTAAAAGAATAACATTGCTTAATTGAAATGCATCACTTGGTATAATCACTTCAATAACACTTTCTTTATATATTAAAATGTGGCATTGTTAGTTTATTCATGCTTTGCATGTTCAATATTTTAATGTTATTGCATGCCATTATTCCCTATATAGCACCTAATTAGATAGACGAATGGTACCACCCTTGTGTGCGTTTCACTTTTATTATTTTTTACGTGGTCTGACCTGAATTCGTCAGAATTATTATTTTTTTTGTATTTCTGCATATCAAATGTGCAAAATTATAAACTCATTTCATTTTCCTGACATGAAGATAAATTTTATATCGAGTTTCCGCAAAACAATGTCGCATAACCCAAAATAGACAGCAATTTAAAAGATTATATAAATGTGGAGCTATTGCTTCACCAAACGATGTACAAATTCCTAGAAGATGCCAAAAAAGAAATTGCAGTTTTAAGTTATTCCCAGGTGTGACTGTTTCAAATAGAAAATTAATACAAAGCCATTATTTGATGCAGAATAACAATCTAAACGTGTAGTGTTTTGCCTTTTTGAAATCAACTTACAAAAAACTCAAACGTTTTGGTGTTTATCCTGTAGTTGCATTGTGGCTGATATAAAATATCTACTTCAAAACTGAGAATTGACAGAATAGGCGCCAAGTCCAAAAAATCTATAAATTCAGAAATAATTCTGACTAGAAATTATTTTTCATATAATGGTTGATGTTTAGGGTGTGGTTGTGAATCCATGAAGTTTTCCCCCTCCAATGAAGTCGCCCCCCCCCCGGGGTGGAGAAAACGACAGAAATCAGTTTCTCGCCAATTTCTTGGCTTGTTATCAACTTTACGGGAAAAATAGCTACATACAAAATTAAAGTTAATTAAATTTTCTACAGAAAAGGTTCTAAATAGCTTTGACCCTCAACTAATTAGGAGAAGGCTGAGTTTTGGCTTACGCTTAGATCACATTAAAACGAGTAAGTATCTTCCCCTTGCTTCCCCTGCTATATCCCCCAAACATTGAGCTCTAACTTCAAACCGGCTAGAGAGGGAAACTTGCAAACTTTTTTGGATCTTTATAAGTATTATGACCTAGAGCTACTTTAGGAATAGCAGAAGAATTAACGACAACTGGGAATATTCTGTTCTGGATGCTTTTGCAGTTTTAATAGCGCGAATATCTACATCTAATAAATCTTATTCATTTTAGCTGCTGATAAAAGTGGACTCAAATGCAAATTACGTCATTCTGTTCATGGCCAACCGAGGATACAAATTTAAAAAGTTGTATTAGCTCATTAAATATCATTATCTGACACGTTTCATTTTTCTATCACTCAGTTGAACTAGAAATGGCATAAAATCTAAATTTGAAATAGGACACCCTGTATATTGTTGAACCAGAATTAAACTTTGCATTCAACAGTACTACATTTGAGACGTTCTGGTAACAAACTCTTTTTGTTAAAATTCTCGCTTGTTCATCTGGTAAGCCAAGACCACTTGCAAATGATTGTTTCTTACGTGTTACTGCCATAATTTCTACAACTAATGCCTTAATCGCCAAAACTGTCTATTTTGCCAGTCATTCCATTGATTCCTCTATTTTTGTTTTCCATTTTACTCTGGGTCTTCCTTTTTTTTTCCTTGTATGTGGGGTGCATCATATCTTTGTTCTTCCATTCTTCTGACATACCCATACCACAACAGCTGTTTAGTGTTCACTATATCTAGCAGGGTGTGCTATGCGTTCATCCTTTCTCTAATTGCTTCATTTCTTATTCTGTCCTTCTTTGATACTCCGCAGCTCCTTTTACAAAAATCCATCTCCAGCGCTTTGAGTCTATTTTCCATTTTTTTGCCTAGCACCCATACCTCTGCTCCATATGTAGTAACACTTTCCGTTATAGCTTTAAATATGTGTTTTTTTGTTTCTTTTTTTTATTACCCCATAGCGTTGAATTTAACATTTGTATTATCCTTCTCCCTTGTCTGATTTTATTTTTTGTTTTTTTGTTCCTGACTCCTTCCTTTGTTATAGTGATTCCTAGGTACTTGTATTCCGAGCAGTGTTTTACTATTCTTTTCTGTGTAACTAGGTCCTTGTCTTCTGCACCAATTGCCATATATTTGGTCTTGTCAAAGTTTAGCTCTACCCCCACTTCGTATATTCCTCTATTAATTTCCGCAGCATATACTCTGCATCCTCACGATCCCCGCCAGTATCACTTGATCATCTGCAAACAGCAAGTTGTATAATATGTTATCTTCAATTGGGATCCCCATTTGGTTACATTTATTTTTCCATCCTTTTAGTGCTGATTGCAGATACAATTTAAATAGAGTAGGCGATACTGAACAACCTTGTCTTAATCCCTTATTACATTTAAACTCTTCCGGTATTTTGTTTTTCACTTTTACTTTGCTTACATTACCCTGATATATTTGTTTTATTGTGTTTATGTACGGTCTACTTATAGTGCTCCTTTCTAGTATTTCCCACAATTTCTTGATGGGCACGCTATCATAATCTTCTTTTTATTATGTCTATGAACACAAGGTGTACATCTTTGTTGTATTTTGCTGACTTCTCTATTAACTGTGCTATCGTGAAAACATTATCAATGCAGGTCTTCCTCTTCTTCTATTTCTTTTTCTATTCTTCCTTTTATAATTCGTCCATACAGCCTTCCAATAGAACAGGTTACACTAATACCCCTGTAATTGCTACATTCTGATTTATTTCCTTTTTTGAATATAGATGTTATATCTGCCATTTTCCATTCTTTAGGAATTTTGTCATCTTGTAAGCATTCATTGAATATATTCTGTATTATTTCTATAGCACTAGTTGGAGCATATTTGACCAGTTCTATCGGACAACCTCCAGGACCTGGTGACCGACCGTCTACTCTTCATATTTTTAAGTGCCTTCTTGATTTCTTTCGTACTGATTTCTGCACAGTTTTCGTTTTTAGCATTTAATAAATTATAATTTATTTCTTCATACTCTTCTCGATCTTCGTTCAGCGATTTTTCATAATATGCTTTGCATGTTTCTAATCTTATTGGTAGTATTGTTTGTTTTTCATTTGTTCTTTGGTTCTTAATATTTTCCATACTTCATTGGACCTCGTGCTTCCTAACAATCTTTCAATCTCTGCACATTTGCTTCCCATACTTCGTTTTTCAATTTTGCAACTTCTTTTTTCACCTCCCTGTTATATCTCATGTACCCTCTTCTATCTTCTCTATCTTGTGCAACCAGCCATTTCTCATATGCTTTTTTCTTTTCCTCCACCAACCGTTCTATTTGGTTATTCCACCACTGTTTTTCTTTTTGTTTTATTTGTTTTTCTTCTTCTCCCAATGCTTTTTGCTGCCCGGAAAAGACACTCCTTTAATTCTTTATATAGAGTTTCTGGGTCACCTTCTTGATTAATATCTTGTATGTAATTTGCGGCTCTTAACTTGTATAGAAACTGCGTAGAATCGTCATGTAGTTT
Organism: Ignelater luminosus; assembly: GCA_011009095.1. Lineage (NCBI taxonomy): Eukaryota > Metazoa > Arthropoda > Insecta > Coleoptera > Elateridae > Ignelater > Ignelater luminosus. Next base: position 131,422 of record VTPC01091162.1, read on the forward strand.
ATCTGTGTTGAATTTTATATGATCCATTGTCCCAGCTTCTCTGTCCATTTCCTGTGGGTTGTGTTGCAGATTATATTTAAAGTATATCTTTGCCCTTATCATAAAATGGTTTGATGAGCATTCTGCTCCTCTTTGTACCCTAATATCCTAATATCCATAGCGTTTAATAATGCCAGTAATAAATATTAAAATTAAATAACAAAGAAATTTCTTTTATATATATAAATAAATACCTAGATGTGTATGTGAACTTCCAGTGAATAGTAAAAAGCTATCAGAACATAATGTACTGGACAAAATTGTTGAAAATATAATACCTAAGCACAGAAATGTGTAGTATAATGTTAACAAAAACTGCGCAGGTAGTTTGAATATGGGCTGGCAGAGTCGACCAATACGCAAATTTCCGCAACTTTTTTTATTGGACATTAACACGGCTATAGTAGTAAGCTACACACTATAGCAAAAATGTTGTTTGGGAATGTTTGGAAGTTAAACAAAAATCTTTTTGAAAATAATATTACTTGTCGACACTAAAGTGACAAAAACTGATATTTTACTCAAAATGGCTATGGTATGGTCAAAAAAGTATATTGAGCATCTACCATAAAAATCAGAAGTTCTTAAGTGTACAAATTCTAAAAGCTCTTTTTAAGATTAAAAGCACAATTCAACTTCAGTAAGCTTCGGAATTAAGCTGTTTAAAAATGTGCAGTTACACTACCACCTATTAAAGAGCATTTGATAAGACAGTCATTAACCTTTATAAAAATGTCACACACTTTTTATTTAAATTTCTTCTAAATTTGGTTTTTGTCCAGCTTGATTATTAATACTCTAGAGAAGAAAAAATCCCATCTTTAGTGAAAACGGCTTCATCAGTGAAAAGGATGTTAGAAGAAAAACTCGAATGTTCAGCAGCTTTCTTTAAAAACCACTGACAGAATATCATTCTTGCTTGGTAGTTAGGGCCAGCAGGGGCTTGTACCCGTTGGATATGGTACGGATATAAAAGTTGATGGTGGAGAGTTCTCCAAACAAGACGACTATTTACATCCACTTCTGCCAAAATTCTTCTCACGCCCTTTTTGGGGTTTTCATCTACTATTGCCAAAATTTGTTCTTTAACCCAAAAGCGGATTTAGGTTTGATTGCGCCCTAGGCCTATTTTGATATGGCGCCCTTTTTGTTTTTTAAAGGTGTATATAAAATATATACGTGGCTGGTTTGAGACGTTTCCGGATTAAAATTGAAAAGAAATGAAATTCAACTTAAGATCTTATTTGATTTTTCTACATAATCACCCCGTAATTCAACACACTTACACCAACGCATCTCCAACTTTTCAACCCCTTTACGGAAATGGTTTTCTTCGAGGCCTGCAAACTATGCATTTGAAGCGTCGGTTAGACTTCTTCATTGGACCTGAATTTTCTCAGTTTGGGGAACAGATAAAAGTCGGATGATTGGGGGGATGGCGAACGATTTTGAACTTCAACTCGACTGTTTTGTTGAGCAATTGCACTTGGATGAACTAGTGCATTGCTTTCGTGAAACAAGATTTTTTTCTTTGACATTCCGCGACGTTTTTCACAAATTGCTGCATTTAATTGTTCTAAGAGTGCTGAGTAATATGGGCCTGTTATGGTTTTTCCTTTCTCCAGATAGTCAATAAGCAAAATGCCCTTAGCATTCCAAAAAACAGAAGCCATTACTTTTTCAGCTGACTGGTCTGTTTTGCTTTCTTCGGGGCGGATTCTCCCTGGCCAACCCACTGTTTTGACTGTTCTTTGATTTTTGGGATATAATGGTGAATCCAAGTTTCGTCCATAGTCAGAAATCTCCTGATGAGATCACCTGGATTCTTTTCTAAACAACTGCAAACACTCAACTGATGTTCGAGCACGAATGCGGCACCCATCTTGCTGAAAGTTTTTTTAATCCCAACTCTTGGTGCAATATATTAACAACCCGTTCATACAAGATGCCTACAGCTTCGTTTGTTATGTTTATCATCGCTAATGCCACGCCGACGGCTTTAGAAGCCTTCTCTTCAGCCCTGGTGGATCTTGAGTTAATGGAAGCTGAACGCTCTGCTCGTCCGTTTGTGGAGTTGAGATGAGTTGAAAGTTGGTCGAGTTCTTGAATTTGTGGACATCTCGACAGGAAGTACTTGGCGGAAGCTCTTGTGATGTTGGTTGAATGATGGTCGATTGGAACTTTCGGTGTTGGCGTTGCAGCGGCTTTGGTCGAGTCGAGTTGAGCTGGAGACGTCGGTGCTGATGGCGGACCCCGAAGATAGCGTCGAGTTTTAATGGTGAATATGGAATGGGTGATGGTAGATTAGCGGCACTCGGCGGAGTAAAATTGGATCGTAGCAGAAGAGGGAGGAGGAATGGTAGTTGGTAATTGGAATTTGGTTCGATGCTGGCGTAAACGGTTCTTTTCAAAACCACAACCCCCCGCAATTCGCGCTGCGGTGGAAAAACATGGGGAAGAGTCGCCAAGAACAGAATCCAATCTGGTTTTAACTTCTGTGGCTGTTTTGCCAACCAAGTAAAAAATTTAATGGCGCTCTAATTTCACTGTTCCGTCATAATTGGAAAATCACGAAATACAAGTTCATTAATCAACGGTTATCAAAAGTGAACTAAATGACACACCAATTTGATTTTTGTTCTATAAACAATTGAAATAACAGCCTACTTGCTGATACAAAATAAACTGAATTATGGCCACCACCTATGGTTGATTCCGGAAACTTTTCAATCTAGCCTCGTAATAATAAAAATATAAAAAAAACAAATTGCTGTGGCAAAAGATAGAATTGAGAAAAATCTATTCAATTTTTTTATATTTTTATAATTCCGGAAATTCTCGATTGGTCAATTAATATTTTTTTTTATTTCAATAATTAGATACTTAACCATGTTAAGATATAATTCTCCGGTGGAAAAATAATAATTTTTGAAACATCTCTAAAATTGTTTCATAGTCACCGGGAAACTCCATGAATTTCAAATTTCTATCCTCTCTCAAATTATGTTGCCCCTCGAATTTTGCCGCCCGAGGCCCGGGCCTCGCGAGCCTAATCCATCACTGCTTTAATCTCAGGCGTACACATGTCCGCTATCATAAGCACATTTTATAAAGGAACCACTATCTCTCAAACGTTGGTAAACGTTTCCAAACATCACATGCAAAAGGCAGTTGACGATTGGGGAAAGCTTCGCTATAAAGGCGACGTGCTTCCAAAAGCATTCCCGTTGGCACAACCATACATAAAATCCATATCGGCTATTTCAGCATTTGAATAAGGTATTGGAAATCGGAAACTGAATCTCCTTGACGTCGAAAAATAAATTCACTACCAGAAGACAGTTTATGAATGGACTGCGAACTGAAATGCCATATGAAAACAAAATGTTTTATTTAAACTTGTGGTTTCTTTGAGTAAATCGCATTAATCTGGAAAACAGCGTGTGCATAGCATTAAACTAATAATGAAAGTTGGGGATTTCTTTCATTTTCAAAAACGAGAATCGCTTTTATCTCGAAAACGGTTGATTTGCGGAGCAATGTTCATTAAGACTTTTTTACTTGTTTTTGGTCGTACTAGATGCTCCTTAAATTTTTAAACTTTTTTTTAACACCCTGTATTTACAAACTTCGGTACAATTCTGAAGTGATTTCAAACTTCCATTCTATTGGAATATAATCAAAAATGATTTGATGTTGTATTTAGCAGAAGAGTATAATTAATGTTCATAATTGTAGAACAGTATTGCAAGTCTTTTTTCAATAATTGCCAAGAACAAGTTATTAGTAATATTAAATAATTTGTTATAATTAATTTAATAAAGCCACTCAAGAAAAAATTTATTAACAGGAATATTTACTTTTAAAGCTTTTTAAATAAAAAAAAAGCAATAGACTTCTATTATGTTAGAATACTACAGTGTGTCCACATTTTGATGCTCACTACTGGGATCTCGGAAATTGTAAGAGATACGAAATCGGTTATATTACAAAAATTTGGCTATTTTGGAGATCAGTTTACTTATGCTGTTGTTTTCTCAAGAAAGTTCACGGCTTACTAGATATTTGCTAAAAACGAAATTGTCTTATTTCTTTTAAGTAAAATATCTCAGGAACGAACAAAGATAGAAAAGAACAGCAAAGACGGTGTTTTAGAGAATTAACTCCGAAACACAAAAAAATTGTTTTCGCAGTTTTCTTTTGTTTTACTTTGGCGGTGAAACGTAAATCCAAACTTTTTCTAATGGAACGCCTACTTGATTTCCATATTACTGATGAACTGCACGCCTTAAATGCTTTTCAGTGATACACGGCTTGACATAGCTATTCTTTTGTTTTATCGAGTTATGAAGTGAAAATCATTTTTCATCATAGTGTGCCATGACATCTAACACGCAAAGTCGTGAAGTTTTATCAAGGAAATTCATTTGTTATGCAAAAATTGCTAAAACAAAATAAATACGCTCTTATGGGGCATTAGCTGCTTATTTGATGCTATCTGTGAATGCACAGTAAACTATCTTAAAAGCGTCATTTGTTTTGTTTTAGCAATTGTTACATAACAAATGTAATTTATCTGACAAAAATCAATGATTTTCATGTTTAAAGCCATGGCACACTAAGTGGGAAATGCTTTTTATTTAAAAAAAAAATAAGATAATTTCGTTTTTAGTATATATCTAGTAAACCATGAACATTTCTGAAAAGACAAAAGCATAAGTAAACTGATCTCCACAATAGCCAAATCTTTTCTAATTTAACCGATTTTGTATCGCTTACAATTTTTGAGATCCCAATAGTGAGCATCAAAATGTGGACACACTGTATTCTAACATAATGTTGCAACTTGAAGACAGAATTATAATGTTATCACATATCATGATAATTATAATTAACAATGCCACATTATTCGTTATACAGTCTCCATTATATTTAATAATCTAAGAGGAACGATAATATGAAACTTTATAGATAATCAGCAGTTATAAATCTAATTTCACAATGTGTATTTGTTTTACTATAGAAAGCCCTTAAAAATTAGAAAACATTGAAAACATATAAACGCCCAGTATAATAGTTACTAAATAATTCTAATAAAAAAAATAAGTTATAAGAATTATAAGAATTAAGTATGATTGATAAATATATTTTTTTGAAAGTCTAGAAATATTAACCAAACATTTCAAAGAAACCCCAGAAACATGGACAGTTTTGAAATATCCCATTCAATTAGATAACAATAGTTAAAGGTTTGAAAAATTAAATTTCTATGTATAAAGTCTCAAGTTCAAAAATGAATTTTACTCACATATCTGTAATCTAATGATTCATGACGTTTCTAAATATTTTTATTAATCCAGTGATCTTTTAGAAAGAAATAAAAAAGCTATTATTTAATCTTAAATACACAAGATACTGAATGAAAACTAATACACGTTTTGAACAATAATTACACTATAATAACTTTATAGTATTAAGCTGATAACGAGGTGAGATCATCAAGGTAAAAATATTACTCACTTATATACCTGTGGTAAATTGGTTTCAGCTTCAAAGATAAGTGAGCCACCGTCTGTGCAGCAACAACAAAAATGTCTAACACAGTAAGTGTTCGTCCTTATTTCATTTACTCACCTTGTTTTGTTTATTTTTTATTTTTATTCAATTAAACTTGATTATAACAAGTACTAATTATAATTTATTATTACTTTCAAAAAAATTTTTTTTTAATCAATAAATCAAATTAAAAATTAATAAATACAAAAAATAATTTTAAAAAAGACTTACCGCCTCTTAGGTTTGCTTTTATTATTACTCTGATTGCCATTATCAGCTTTGGTTTGTTTCCGTGCAGCTACTTCTTCAGATGACACTTTATATTCTTTAGTTGTTGTTTCTGTAATGTTACAATTCTTAATGTTGTCCTTATTTTGTTTAAATTTTTCCGCATCTAAACTACTCTTCCTAGTTAAACTTTTTTTCTCTTCTAAATTTACATCATCTTTTTTATCTGCTACTCCAATTTGACTTTCTAAAACTTCTCCATTTAAGTGTACAGATTCACCATTTTTTGTTGGTACCGATAAGTTTTCATTGACATCTAGCTTACAAGCAATTTTTTGAATATTCTCCAAGACTTTATGTACAATTTCATCAGCCGTCTCATTAGATTGCATAAAACAATTTTTCTTTGACCCAGTTGCCTTATCATCATTGTTGCTGTTACTAATGTTATTGATTTTCCCATTTAGAGCCATCCCCAAAAGGCCCTTTAGTAAAATTTCCAACTGTTTCTGAGTCATGGCCTGAAATAGAGTAGGATCAATAATCAAGTAGGCTGGATAATTTTAACGGGAAAGCTTTTAGTTAATCTAGTGATCTGTGACTGTTTCCATGGCCATCATCTCTAACTTTATCTTTGACATTTATATGTCACTGTTAAATCCCTTGTCATAATGCAATAACTTACTGGTTGGAAAAGAATATCTATTTTTGATTCATTATGGTACGTAAAATAAAAGTTCTTTCTTTATTAAATAAAAGGGCTAGAAATGTTTCATTGTTATTGCAACTGAACTTATAAGGAATCTTCTATATTTGGAGTTTTTACATTGTTTGAATGTTAATGGATAGTTTTCTACAAGCGAATTATATTAATGTAAACTATTACTACATATTACGTGCCGAAGATTCAATAAAACTATTTATTTCTCATAATGGATTTATTAAAAGGTATTTCTACAAAAGTAAAATAAATATTTGTTTTCAGAGTACACAAGAAAATTCCGGGACAGCAGAAATTTTTTGTGCAGTTTGTAATAAAAGTGTTGAAGGAAGGGTAAGTTTAAAAGTAAAGTCTTGCTGTTACTATTTTAATTTGATAAATTTCTAAACAGATTTTAACAGCTCTTGGGAGAACATATCATCCTGAACATTTTACATGTGCAAAATGTAAAGAACCAATAAAGGATAGTAAATTTCAACAGCATGATGGTGAGCCTTATTGTGAGGCAGACTATACAAAACTGTTTCTTAAAAACTGTTATGCTTGTAAACAGCCAATCAAACAGGTATTACTAAAAGTAAATTACGTTACAAAATAGAAATAAAAATTTGCATTTCAGAAAATAATTAAAGCCCTGGGAGTTGAATGGCATGAAGAGCATTTTGTTTGTACAATATGTAAAAAGAGTTTAGCAGGATCAAGTTTTCTTGAAAAAGATGGTCAGCCTTATTGTACTACAGATTATTATGATAAATTTGCTGATAGATGCGTAGCTTGCAAACAGCCAATAACCCAACAAGCTATAATTGCATTGGATGGTAAATGGCACCAGTCTTGTTTCATCTGTTATGTAAGCCTTAAATTTCTATTTTTCAAAACAATAAATAATTTTATAATTTACTTTTATAATCTAGAAATGTAAAACTCCAGTAATCGAAGATACATTCGCTGTACAGAATGGAAATCCAATATGCACTAAATGCGCCTAATATACATGCAATACAAGATTGCACTTCATTCTACTTATAAATATGACATTATGGCTTTTTTCCAAATATATTATGTAATGCTGGTTATTGCACCATTCATTTTAATTTTAATTTTATGCTAGAATTATATGTAATCTTATTTATCAAAGTTTTGGAGTCTATTGTAATTTATTCTGTTATGTATACAATAAAGTGTATGACACCACTATAATAGAAAAAATAAATATTAATGTAGTACTATTGTCTAATACTATTCTAGTTAGAGTGAAAGTAGTACTTAAAAAAAGAAATATAAATGCTGACCATAACAAGATATTCTAAAAGTTAATGGTATGTAATATACTGGGTGTACTGGAAACTAATTCAAGAGATTAGCAACTGAGACATTTAAACAATGGGATAATTCATTTGAAATATTCATTCATATCTCATAGAAGTTTTTATTAAAAACAATCATCCAATTGTTTAAATCTCTCAATAAGTGAAATCATTTGATTTTGCCCATCATTACTGGAAAACCTACTCACTCCCTTTTTCTCTTTATACAGTGCATTTTAGATTACTAAGAACATAAGAATTTTAATATGGAAAAAATCATTAAGATCGGAGTTTGTTTATGTAAATACAGTCGAACCTTCCTAATGCAAAGTCCTTGATAACTCGAATATATTGTTAATGATCAATGTACAGAGTGGCTCAAATTCAAGGTAAATGTAGGGTATCTGAATTGCCCAAGAAAAAATAGGGAATTTGTATGTATACATTGTATACAGCATAAAGTAATGGTTGTAGACTACAAAATCTTTTATAAAATTAATACAGGGTGGCCCAACAAAAACGAAACAGATTGAATAACTCCCACGAAGACAATTTTTTGAAAAAACGCAAAAACACTTCAATTTGTATTGGGAAGGGGACATTTTAAACTTCAACCCCCTAGGAGGGGGACGTCAACTCAAAGATTTCTAATTGAAAGGGGGTTCAAGTGGCATATCATTAAAAAGGCCTTTCAATTCTTCTTACATTTTTAAAGAAGCTTCATTAATTAATGAAAGAAGAGTAGAAACCGGGGTCTTTATCTTCGAGGTTCAACCTCATATTAACCTTAATGCCTGTAGTTGGCATAAGCAAACTCTGATCCTAATAATTGTTTTCCATGTCAAAGTTCCTATGTCCTTAGTATCCAAAACACCCTGTAGACATATTGTACTGAAAACTTACATACAGTGCAAACACTGGCTGTGGAATGCTTTAAATAAAAAATTCTCTGTGCATCTGAGGCCAAAATCTTCAAATACGTCAACCTTATTTCCCAATGGGGTATCTATTCAAATGATTTTCATTTTTTCTTTACCTTCACCCTTACCCCCGATAACGTTATCAATTTTCTCTTAATGGTAACTCCCACTTTTTCTTACAGATTCTCCTAAAGATTTCATTCCATCTTAATGATTACTGTTTTCACATTTTTAATTACATGCCAGGCAACAGACCATCATTACTAAATTTCTAACTTCATTATTGGTCAAGTTATGTAATTTTCATGTTGAGCAAATGTTATTTCATCTATTTATTTAATTCAATTATAAACAATTATCAATATCACTTATAATGTTTTGCTGAAGAGTACTATAGTCACTATAAGACTACATTCTTATTCGAAGCAATCGTTGTCAAGAACCTTGGGCAGTTTCATATTACCACTCACTATCTTTTGTTTACGGTTGTTTTTGTGTGTATAAAAAGGAATTTAACAATTTAACTGAAAACACCCTTTTGTCGATATATCCTCATCTAAATAAGAAGTCAAAGTTTGACAACAGTCTTTGCTTAGAAATACAGTATGTTCGGAAAAAAATACCTTAAGTAGGCCATGGTACTTTTAATAATGTGCACCTTAGAGTACATATTTGGACTTAAATTATCATATTATAATTTAACAGCTTTGACAATGATGTCATTTATTTATTTCCTTGAATGTTGTTTTTGGAATTCCAAATACAATAATATTGTATTTTATTCTCAGTTGACACCTGATTATTTAAATTTATTGACAATTTAGATGTTATCAAAAAACAAAATAACATTGACAATTGAAATTTAAAAACTGACATTGAATTGTAATTAAATAATTAATCAGACATGACTTACCACTTCAAAAATATATCATGGCCTTCTTGAAGTTTTTTTTCCGAACATATTATACTTGGCTCCAGTCCCTTTAGAATTTTTCATTTTGTTCTAAAGCACTCTTTATTTACTAGAAGCAGCAAAAATCGAATGTCTGTATAGTTACCTAACCCAGTATGATACCAATGTGTGTTTCCTTTGCATCAACTTGAAGCATTTAAAGTAAATTTCATCATCAGCACTGACAGTCCATACTTCATATTAAGATTTTAACATTGATGTTTATAAACAAGTGTTCAGACGCGCCAAAGACACTGCCGCCGCCTAGTGACAAACTTTCAAAGTAGGCTAGTGGAATAATAAACCATCTGAAGTCAATTTGGGTGTGTTCAGAGCACTAAACTGTTTAAACAGTTTATAAGTTTGAGAATACTGAACGAATTCCTTTACTTCTAACAGTCGGTCAACATATTCGACGTAAAATTTTTATGTTTACTGAACTAAACTGTGCAACGCAAGCGCCATCTAACAAAGAACATCGTCAAGAGCACGCATATTTCCAACCATAGGCTTGTTGGCTTGTTCCAACATAATTCTCAAACTATCCCTGACTGTTACGAGTTTGCGTAAAGGAAATTTTTTCGGACAAAATCTCCTCTGCTCAAACTCGTGATAGTCAGGGATAGTATGCAACTAGTTTGAGAGTTATGTTGGAACAAACCTCATATTTCCCAAGATATTTTCAATATTCTAACCTAAATCTAGTATTTTGAATTGGTTGTATTTACCTATTTAACCCTTATGCAAAATAAACAAGATCCCAGCAGCAAAAAAGGTTTTGCTATTAAATGATTTCATAGTAGTTAACAATCGATTGGTTCCACGAAACGATAATAATTGTGTTTTCCTGATTTGTAATTTTTTGGTTTTAAATCATTCTAATTTTAGCTGAAAGTATAATACAAATAACAAATTGTCTAAAATAAAATTATTCATTATTATCTGCAGAAAAGTTACAATAGACGTACACTTTAAAAATACGCAATTTAATATAACTTCAAACATACTGTTGAGACAACGTGGCATTCAGTGTCTAGCATAGTGTTGGCTGCAAACGTAAACAAAACATTGTTTACCGTTTAGCTAAACAGTTTAGTGCTCTGAACATGCCCAATGCTTAGGTATACAGAGACTGATACTTGACAGATTTATAATCACCACTAAGGTAGATATCTTATTTTAATGTTTTTGTCTCCCATGCCCTCTGTATGTATTGGTGCATCTAAATAGTTATCATAGCAACACAACCTTGTTTTAAACAAAGGAGTAGTTCAAACAACTGTACAATTATACGAAATTCTGCAACAATACAAAAGTGTTCTATAAGTGCATTTGAAAACCAACTTTTTATTTTTGAGATTGCGAGCATTACATTACATAATTACAAATGCGGCTTCTAACAATTCATTAACGACAAGTAAATACTGAAACCATTGACTTCGACTAACAGCAGACCACTATGGGGAGGAACAAAAAGATTAGGGGCAAGTTCTATTTACTAATGAGACCAGAAGTCACATACACAACTGCTATATGGAAGGATGCAATTAAATAATTGACTTTTGATTTACATAAATTGAATTTTACAGGTTATGTCTCCTGCAAGGAATAACAGCATATACAGGGACATCATCAATAGGAGGAAGCCACGTGACCACGAAATTTACTGTTGTTTAGGCAACACATCTTGCACTGTTGGCAGCTCTGTTGTAATAAAGAATTATGTAGTTTTCCAGTGGCGTAGTATTGGATATGTGATATAACTACTTAGAAACTTAAATATTTAAAGATAATTATATATAAAATTGGAAAATTAAAAAATGACAATATATTGAAGATATTTTTAAAAATAAGAATTAGATAAGGCCCAAACAATGCCGATGTAGCTGTTCAACAAGAGCTTTTTAGTTATTTTTTCAATTTTATTAAATTTAACTGTCCACTATGAAGGATTTTTCATAAAAAGATAATTATGCAGGTAGGGTAAACGCACCAATACCTGGTCATTTAAAGAATATTTGAAATTCAAACTCATTTAAATTGAAAAGTAAATATTTAATAATGAATTTTTTTGTATAGTTATGCATGCATAAATGATATACATACTCAATCATTAAGAGTCATTAAATGTTTAATTTTATATTTAAAAAAACCATTTATCAAAATCGGCACTTTGGCAGCCGTCTTAACACAATCGTGTTCTGGGAATAATGAAAGATTAATAATTGATGTGTAATTTTTATTTACTGAAATTAATGTAACATAATACTTAGAACTAGGTATGCTAGATAACAGAACTAAAAATCGCAATTATTTCAGCTGCCATAATTTATTTATAAAAAAATAATTCATTAGGTAGCAGATTACTAGAATTTAATTAAAAATAATGGCTTACATTTATCCTAAATTTTACAATTTCATTTAGTTATTTTACATTTTATTGCAATTTATGTACAAACATTTGTACAAATTACATAAATGGTTCGATATGGCCACCCTGTTTCTCTAAACATAACCGAACTCTATTTTTGATACTATTGAAAACTGAAACTAAGGTTTCTGGTGATATATTATTAATTTCATTTTGTATGGCCTCTTTTAATTCGTCAATATTCTGTGGACGGTGCCTGTAAACATTATTCTTCAAATCCTCAAATAGAAAAAAATCTAATGGTGTGAGATCGGGAGACCGAGGGGGCCATCGTCCACAACTAATCACTCGGTCATCAAAGAACTCTTTCAATTAACAAATAGTGGTGCGTGCCATATATGCTGATGCACCATCTTGCTGGAAGTAGCCCTCTTGGATTTCATCATCCAATAGTTGTTCGATAAAAGGTGTTAAAATATTATCTCGGTATCTTTCTCCACTGATTGTGTCATTAAAAAACAATGGACCATAGATACTGCATCTTTACATCGCAACCCATACACCAACCTTCTGGGGATGCAAACTTGTTTCTTCATAATTATGGGGATTCTCTGTGGCCCAGGTTCTGTAATTTTGGCTGTTCACATAGCCCGACAAATGAAACCATGCTTCATCTGACATAAATGTAATATTTAATATGTCATCGTTGTTCAAGTGTTGCATAAACCACTGACAGTATTGAACTCGTAATTGATGATCATGCGGAAACAGTTCTTGTATTACAGACACTTTATAGGGATGCATTCGTAGCTTCTTTTTTAATGCAACTTGGCAACTTCCATATGAAAGTCCTGCGGAAAAAGTTGTTGGTTAGATTATGGTTTAAAATAGTTTAAATTGTTTAATGAATGTAAATAATTCAGAAATAAATAGCAATGCCGGTTTTTTATTTAAGTTTGCTAATAAAACAATTAAATTACTACAAGTGATAAATAATTCAAAATAATTAATAATTTAAAACACAAATACAGCAAAACATATTATTTGTTTAATGCAAATAGATTCCTACCTGTTTCAGTGGCTAAGCGTTTAATGGATTTATGGGGACTACGATTTATTCGCATCTGCATGTCCCCGAGAACTTCATTGGTTAATACGGTTGGTCTACCAGATGATTTGCCTTTGCAGATGCAATGTTTTTCTTCAAACCGCTTAAGTATATCATGCCTACGACGTACAAATGCATTGTAGTGGACTTGCACTTCAGGAAAAGCTTGTTCAAATTGTTGGATACAAGATTGTAATGAATAGGTCCATGAACCATCTGCATTCTGTGTTCCACTTCGATAGTGAGCTATTAAAATAAATTTATCTTGTTTGCTTGTAAAAGGCATCGCAAAAACGTAACCTTCCAAACTGAAATAATTATGCAGTTTTAAAATTTATTATCACACTTTGAATGCGTTAAATCTAACTTACCTCGATTAACTCACAAAAAACAGATTTAGTCTTGAAAAAGACTGATTTTTAAATAGAACAAAATAAACTGTAGAAAACGCAAAACAGAGACCAAGAAACCACGGAACGTACGCACGCCGATGTAATTTTAGGTTGGAAATGTACTCGTGAGGGAGTTTAGCCAACGTTGAAAGGTAAAATTTCGCGCCACTTTTAAATTAGTCGTCACGTGGCTTCCTCCTATTGATGATGTCCCTGTAGATTCTATACACTGGAAATAATACCTAAGGTTACTAAGCTAAATGGCCTCTTATTTATGATTGTAAACTTGCAGCCAGATGTGTGATTAAGTTTGTGCATAGCCACTTTTGACTGAAAAAAATTCTTTATTGAAGATCTTACTATATGTACGATGTCTTTATTTATGAATCAAGACATTGTAAGCTATTCTTATGTTGTTTTAGACATGTTGAATACTACACTTCTCAAAATGTAAGAGTTATGGTTGAAAGCCTTTTACGTAATGTTTGATAAATTGCACAAAGAATATTTCCTCATCAGGGAGAGTTTATTGAATTGTGAGAAGATTTGCAGATTCTTAGGCGCTTTTGATAAACAAAAAAAAATTAAATTCACAAAAGTTTAAAGTTGAGGAAATGTTATTGTAACAATGCTTTCTTAATTACTAGAGAAAAAGTAGGAAAATAGTTAAGATGACGCATGTATAACATATGGCAAGCCTAATAACATCATTAAATAACATCCTGATTGGTTTCAAAGATATTCAAGAAATTATTTTCATTTCTCTTACCATCTATACATGAGATTCTCATTTACAGACCCAATTTAAACTGAAGTTTGTGTAGTACACCTCATTTACAAACTTATAATCAACATCCATTTGTTACAAAACAGCTTACCTCATCATCAGGGCAAACTTGCTTACATAAGTTTTGAATAACAGGTGTTAAAGCTTGTAACTGCATATCTTTAATTACATTTGCTTGGTGTTCACAATCTTGTTCTGATTTATTGGTAGAAATGCCCTGTTTAATATTATTAGTGTTATTAGTTTCTTTATCTTTTTGCATTTCTACCATTGTGATTATTTCGTCTTCATTTTTAGGTGTATGTATAGGTGTATTTCTCAGAAGACAAGATGATCGTTTGCCAAATAATTTTGATTTAGCAGGCAACTCAATCACCGTTGGCTTTTCCAACACTGGTCTGTGTTTAAAACCAGCTGTCTTATATCGTGACTGAACGTGATTGTATCTAAAATAATACTAAAAATATATTCGATAGGCTATAATTTGGTCTGTTTATACTTACTTCAATTTATCTTTGGCCAGAGCTTCAACAGTCTTTTTCCAGAATATGTCTTTAGTTCGCACGTCAGGTGGTATAGAATACATAGACAGTCTCATTTCTAATGCGGACTTTTTATGTGGCTTTGTTTTTGCAGACTTTTTAGCATTTACTTTATAACCCATTAATGTTAACCTTGTGTTAGCAGAATAAACTGAGTTACTTATTTGACCTCGTTTTTCCATAACTTCTTGAATTCTTTCTATCAACACATTACATCTTCGTGCAAGGTTCTAGAAACATTTTAAAATTGAATCGGTTAAGATAAACATAAATTTGCACACTTACGTCAAGTAAATTCTCACGTTTAGCACTACCCAAGTGTCCTATATTTAAGTACCTTATATGAATACTACATAGCAAAATAGTTTGTTCAACAATGTAGTGTAATCTTTCTGCAAGTGCATTTGCTAGCAAAGTTGACATATGGGTACGATAAGCCTGAAGTGCTTGTAAAATGATTTGGTGTGCTGATAATAAATGTTGAAGAATGCTTTTAGCAGTACGATTAGACACGCTTCCTACACCTTTTGCCATTTCTTGCAACTCATTCATCTACAAACATAAATTTAAATTACATATTATTCTTTCTTGTCTCATAACTACCCAACTTCTCTTCCCAATTGATATAAATAATTTCTAGAAAAACGAGCTGAGAATTCTATTGTTCTTGTTCGAGCTCTTTCCCAATCTTCAGCACCGTCTGGTGGATCGATGCCTGTTGCCATAGTCATTCTAAAAATTCAAATAAATTCTTAAATAATTAAAAATTATATTTTTAGATAAAAACTCTAACTATACCTACCTTATTTCTTCTATGCAACCTAGAGTCCTTTGTATATAACTACGCAGTTTCATATCAGTTGCTTTAGTTTGATGAGCGCTCTTCAAATTAGGAGCTTCCGGTTTTGGTGCATTGACTTTTGTAAATGTTTTAATTGTAGTGAGTCTGATTTTGGAGCAATTATCATGCGATTTTAGCTTGAAAGCATTAGGTTTCTGATTTTGTTGCATTCTCTTAAAAGGTATATTCTGAACAGATTCCATTTCAGGTAAATTCATTTTTTCACTTTCTAGATTAATTTCGGACTCCGAACAAAAACTTTCATTATAAGGTAAGCATATTATTTTTGGTAGATTTGACTTTCTAATTATATTATTGCTTAACACACTATGTTCACTTTGTGTTACACTAATATCACAGCCTTGATTAAAATCATACAACAGTGAACTTTGGGAGTATCCATTTTTAAGAAGATGTATGGATACATCTGATTCTGAGGATATACGACCAGGATGTCTACTAAATTTCTGTTTAACTTTTTTTTTAAAACTTGGTTCCACGTTATGTGATACCAGTAAACTTTCCACTATTTTATCTTGAAGAGACGTATTATTTTTTAAAGTTTTCGCTAAAGTAAAAAGCTGTTTAGAACTTTTCTAAAAATAAAATTAAATTAAATAAAAAAGTTAATTTCAAAAATATAACCTTAAAAGGGAAATGTCATTGCGCTCACATTAAGAACCGTATTGATTTCGCTCATTTTTCCATTTCAGATAAATACAAAAAGATTAAACAAAAATCCTGAAGTAGTTTAATAAAAACAATCCGCACCAAGTTTAAAAATGTAAAATTGACATTTTAAAACTATTGCGAGATGACATAACCCACTACAACTGTTTTTGTTGTGAAAGATCAGCTGTGCGGTGCTCCGTTGCTATAACAACATAACAGATATTTAGACGCGATTAATACCTTTACTTCACAGAAAATAAAAAGAGATAGCTTATGGACATTAACATGCAAGAAACAACGATAGCAAGATTACTACGTGATACAAATGTAAGTAATTAGATTGACAATTATTTGAGTGGTGATTCTAGTGAAAGGTTATATTCCTGTATTCTCGTTTTATTGATCTTTTTTACTTTTTTATTATCATTTATGGTGTTCAGATTGAAATGAAAATAGGTAAAGTACCATTTTTATTTTCTTAAGAACATATATAGATTATTATTTAATAATTTTTGTAGATTATTATGTAGTTGATTTGAAACATCTTAAGAGTAAATACTATTTCTCAAAGAAAAAAGATATATATATTAATTTTTTTATTAAAACTTTTTGTTGCAGTTCTTTTAGATATATTTTGCGAAGTTTAAAATAATCTAAAGAAAAAAAGGAAACATGCTCAAGCAGATCTTACTGTACAAATGAAATTATGAAAAGTACAAGACCTCTACATTCTTCAAGAAACAGAATGTTGGAAACAGAACGAAGACTTCCTCTTAACACCATCGTATTACCACCACTGCCAGCAGAAAACGAATTTCAACTTTTGCACAAAGTTTTGGTGAGATCTAAATATTCATGTCTAACTACAATATAAATAGTAGGTAATTTATTCACTGATATCGTAGATAAGCATCATTTTATTTAACGACAACGTTTTAGTGCAGTTATCGCAATGTATATTACATATCTGAGTTTGGTATCTTAAGATTGGGGTTTTGTAGGGTATATAAGAATACTTATTGGTGAGTTTACTACAGTATTTTTATGCAAAATGCATATTTGATGATAAATTCTTTTGTACCTACTTTACCATAAAATCAAAGAGTACTATAAACCCTTATGTTGCTTGATATAATAAAAAATATATAACTGCATTAATTTGCTATTTATCTTTTAATATGATTAAAAGATTTATTATAACTTTGATTAAAAATCTCAGATATTATTATATTACACAATTCAACTTTGTTATATTTGATTAATTTATTTAGCTTTAAGAATTTATTATGCAATGTCTATAGCAAGTGGCATCTTCAAATAAATCTTGTTGACCTGATAATCTAATACTATTTCCAGTTTAATCAATAACAGAATTTAAAATACACTTTACAATCAATCCTTTGAATTGGCAAATTGAAACAGTCAATTCTTGATATAAATTCTTAGAAAGAAGATTCATATTCATAATAGAAAGACGTTTTATAAAATTAAACGGGAAAGCAATTAACCCTAAAGGTAATCCAATGCTTTATCTTTTTAATCCTGAAATATGCTTAATTAAAGATATAAAGGATCATGGAACATGAGGAATTCAAATCTATTTTTAAATTTAATTAAATTTTATTGATTCACCTTAGGAAGGAAATTAAATTAGAGTGGAAAGTGGGTATGCTTGAGAGATTTGCTGATAAGACATGTTATATAGAAGAGCAATTATTTCTGTCTTTGTCTTCATGAAAGTACCTTTCTAATAGCATTTGGTGTAATGAGAAATTTAGTAATTAAATTTGTATCTGGAACAAAGTTAAGGTCTAACACTTTTATTACAACTAACAACATTTTGTTGAGAATTGTCTCATATTTATTACAATTAGGGTATTAGCGAAGAAGTCAAGGGATTAAAATGTGTGTGTTGAAAATTTAAAATTTTCTGAGAAAAATCACCAGTTTGTGAATAAATTTCATTAAGTTTGTCTGTAAAAGTGCATTTTAATTTAGTAATATACCTAACTGTAATAAACTTTCTAATTATAAAGATAGGCGATCCACTTTGCACATTAAAAGTAAAAAAATTCAGTGATCAAATCAAGTAGCTTTTCTTCTGTTCTTCATTAGCTCTGTTCGTTTGTCTGCTCTAATCTACTCTATTTTGCATTTGTTTGTGTGATTGCAAAGTGTTCTAAGCAGTTATTCCTAGATCATCTAGAATGTTCAATGGCTGAGTAAGTGGAGGAGAGCAGCTACATAACCTTAAAACAACTTAAATGGTATTAGTGTTGGTTCAGTCAGTTAGATTATTAGAGGCCCCTTTTTGAAGTTTTGAAGGAAATGTAGATTAGTACTGTCTTAGCATGTATAAAATATAAAATTTAATAACTTGTAACAATTTGTAGGTTGTGTTGTTTGTTCTAGTCTCAATTCAGACTGAACTGACTCTAGATGTTCCGTTTTTATTTTGTGAAAAAGATGAAGAAATTTGCTTTCTGACATTATTTGATACTTATACTCACTTTGCTTTTATCCAGCACATAGAGCACCCAAATAAATAACAGACCTATTGTCTTATTTCAGGGTTTTACTGTTTTTATACAGGGTGAGCCACTTAATTTGGAACCCCATAATAGACTTTTGCTGTAACCCAAGGTATATTTCTGACATTGCAATACCGCTTATTTATATAATAATAAAGAAATACAAGGTTAATCAAACCTCATTTTTTCTCAAATTAACTTCAAAAGATGAAAATATCAATTTTCTTATTTTAACTTTAACATTCTTATTTAGAAAAATTGATTAAATTTGAGAACAATTTTCTGACTATTTCTTGTATGTAGTTTGTGCCTAAAACATTATTGATTCCTAGACATTTTTATGTAATAACTTTCCATTTTGTTACAGAACTTGATGCACTGTAAGTTATCTAATAGGTGCTTAATAAATATACTAGAAAGTTACAGAGATAAGTATGTTTTATTGTTTAATTTATTAATTTAAACTAATAAACGTTAATGTGAAAGTTGAATAGTTAACTACAACAACGTTACTTTAAAAACATAACTAGAATAAAATGAAGAAGTTTATTTATTTTCATCATTGCATATTTACCTTGTTTCATCTTTATTTAACCTGATTAGAGAGCATTTTAATAAATAATATACACTGAGATTTTAAAATAGTTCAGTTAAAAATGTTTAGATTGTTTTGAACAAAATAAATATAACAAGCTTTATTTCATCAAACTATCAAGATGCTCTATGGTTGAAGAAACTTGAATGGTAAGGTTTTGAATTCAATGCATGTTCTTTAAAAATAAACAATCTTGAAACAATTTGAAGCATACCTAATGCAATTCTT
>VTPC01091162.1:151611-187796 GCA_011009095.1 Ignelater luminosus
TCAAATTCCCATTTAAAGTAATTCAATCAGTGGACCAACACATTTTAAGATGTATTGGAGATCCATGGCTTAAGGTACGTATACAGGGTGGTCCAAGATTCTGCTTTAGTAAGATGATAGCTTTATATTAGGACACAGCTCTCTTTGCTTACAAAATACACAAATTTCTCAACACGATGGTGCCCCAATGCATTCATCACGTTACAAACCATCTTAATAATACGTATCGACGATGGATTGGTCGTCATGGCCCTAGAAGATGACCTGCAAGATGTAATGTAATAGTAGGTATTGTTCCGTTAAAAATTGCTAGCGTTCCTTTTTTTTTGTTTTATTTGAAACAAAAAAAAAATATATAAATGTACATGTACGTATGCGTAATTGAGATGTTAGTTGCAACTACTGTTTCTAAGCACAGCCCTCTTTACTAAATGTGACTATTTAAATTAACAAAATTAGCGTTTTTATAAAATAACGCTTAAACCACCGAAGATAGACCCAAAGACCGTTAACTAAAAACAAAAGAAGATTAAATTTTGCGTCTGATTATGCAAAAATTTTCATATTGTTCTATTTAAAAATATCAAGTTATCCATGACTGAAGATCTTCATTTTCAATGATCCATAATAGGACCATAGTAATCTTTAACAAAGGTATTTGTAACACAATTGATGTAGCAGCCCGTATTTAACACGATGATCAAGCCGTATCTTCCTATCCCGTTTAGTTCCAGAGGTATTTCAAAATTCTTAAAACAATGTAAAACTAAATTTTTTCAAAAAATATTAAATATCTCGAAAACGGTGCAATTTAGACCAAACATATGGTTGATACAAATGAATCTAAATGTAATAGGAAATCCATAAATGAAGCAATATACAGGGTGTTCCATTTGAAAAAATAAAGTAAGATACTGCCACAAACAAGTCGAACACCCTGTATAATTCAAAATATTTTTAGGTTATGCTTCCATAGGCACTATGTCGCTCTCTGCTCTTAATTTGTTTCTATCTCCTAACATAAAGCTATCATCTTACTAGAGCAGAATTTTGGACCACCCTGTATATTGGATGATTTGAATAAAAGTACTTCCTTAAATGTTTTATTTTTTATCTAATTTTCTTAACCGGTTTCGTTTAAATGAACATCTTCAGGAGAACCGACGATTTTTCTTCTGAAGATGTTCATTTGAACGAAACCGGTTGAGAAAATTAAATAAAAAATAAAACACTTAAGGAAGCACTTTATCCAAATCATGCGATACATTTTAAGATCATAAATATTATAATTCAAAACTGGCTGTATTAGCAATTCAAACAAAATGTATCTCATACAGATTGCTAATTCCATAAGATATGTTTAGATTTTGTTGAACTAATACAACAAGTACGAGATAAAGGATGTGAAAGTTTTATTTTTTGTTCTCTGCCTCTGTTGAAATTGTTAGTTATTAAATTTTGTGAAATAGTTTAGTAATTACAATCTTATATAAAGATTTTATTTTAGAACTTTACATTATTTCCAAGGAACTGAAAAGGTAGAACTTAATGTTGAGTTGTAGAAGGTTTCCTAAACCTGAATTTAATTCTAAAATGACACATTTTACAAAAAAAAGGCAAAAGTAACTTTCTGTTGATAAATTGAATACAGACTGCAAAAACTAACAAAATTATTCACTTATTCAGTAGCATAACACATTGTGCTTACCTCTTCTTGCATCTCTGCCCCTGGCTATGTTGACAATAGTAATTTATAAAATAGTATTTAGTACACACCATACAGTAACAGTCATTCAGGAAATTTCATTTTGATATGGCACGTCCTTTACAAGATATTTAAAAAAACAAATCTTAAATAAAACTAACACCCTGTATCTCCAGAATAATGTATTTATATACTGCTCAAACTTTGAAGTGGGACATTGTAATTCTTAGACCACGTAATTAAATGTATGGTTTGTAACAACATTTTCTTAAGGTTTCTGGATTGACATGATCTTTGAAAATGCATACATTTTTGCTTATTTGGATTGCTTTCGCTTTAAATTAACGCTGGCTTTTTTTCAGATTTTTTCTGCTTCTATTTTCACTTTTTTTTTCAATTTAAAGTTTAAAAAACTTTTTCCGCCACTCCTGTGACGTCACAAGTCTTTGACGATATGACAACGCTGAAAACGGGAGTGCTGTCGGTAATATAGAAAGCGTTTAGAAGTTTGAATTTTATTGTTGAGGTTATGCGGTATTATGTTATTATATATATTATATATTATATTTACAACGTTTTATACAAATACGCTAACCACTAAATCACAAAACAATAGTCAATAACAGACGTAAAAAATACAGATAATTATATTATCTTTGGTTGAAATCGACAAAGCGGCGAAACCCAACAACTAACGAATGACAGCAAAGACACAACAACACGATTGCGACGTTGTCAGCTCTACTATTTGTACAGACCGTCTACTAACGAACTGTGACGTCACTAGTAAAGAAAAATGATTTTATTTCCTTATAACTCTTTAGTTATCATATTACGGAAAAAACTGTTAATGGATATAATATATATATTCTGTCTAGAATGATAATATCTGTTTAGATTTCAATAAATCCATTTCAGGAAACGACCCCATTGCAACAGTTGACTTTTCTTTTGTTTTATACTCAAGAAATACTATTTGCTGATATTGGTGGTCAGAGTTATTAAAGTGAGAATAGACTTGATTTAACCATATACACTTACTTAAGCACATGCAGTTGTTTCAAATGTACACCTACTCATTATCTAGCCAATAAGAAAGAATGAACATTTGACAGTTATGTCAAAACAAATTGGTTCGAGTAATCAATTAATATATAGAAACTAAAATTCATCAGCATATTAGTACAAAATAGTTCACTTAATGCTGTGAGTTTGTGAAATATCTCACTTCAGATTTTGGTCGGTGTATTTATTAAGACTTTTCGACTTGTTTTTGACTTAAGAATATACTAGTCAAGTATCATGCAATCAAGGAAGGACACCCTGTATAGCTCATTGTTAATAGAATTATTCATGAAAATAAGCAAGAAAGTTTATATAAACGTGTATCTGGAGATGCACCATTTCTGAGACACAGGGTGTCAAAGTTTCATTTGAAATTTCTTTTTTTTTAACATTCCAAGAACAAGGTGAGATATCGATTGGAACGAAATTCTCTATATGCGTACTACCCTTAGGTGTCTGTTATTCTAGGGGGACTAATCCCCTACTCTAAAGAAAATTAATTGGAATTGCTAATTCTAATTAATATCATTACCTTATGCTATGGATCTTACACAACAACTAAAGAAAATTGTTATGCCACTGAAAAATTCAAAAATTTATTTTTAGATTTAACAATCAATTTGACAAAAAAAAGTTACTCTTGCGTCATTTTTCAGTAAAATTGGATTTTTGAAAACCTCTTCAATGAGCGTTTTCATTAATTATGATCTGCTAGATGGTAGCAGGGCTAAACACTGAGCTGGGGAAAATTTAAGACACCTAGTCTGGTGATCTGGTTGATGAAACTGTATCACATGTATCACTGAATGTTGTGTTGACTTATCAATTTTGAAGTTTGAATTATTGAATAAATCAAAGTTTTAAAAAATATGAATATTGGATTTGAAAGGAACACTTTTCTAGTTGATTGATTTATAATTAATGTTGTTGTTTTGCTATAGTCATTTTGCTGCCAACCAGAATTTTTAGTCAAACCGAGGTTTTCCAACTTCGACAGATATTTTTAACACGCAACTCATCATAGTCACAGAGGACCCATTGCTTTACATGTCCCTCCAGAGGATGGCATCCTTTTTTAAATTTCTTCCGCGTGAAAAATCTCAGTAGTTCAGCTGGGAAATGAATCCGCAACCATTGGGTTGAAAGGCAGATGCATAACTATCAGAACCAACAATTAATGGTTGTTTGTAATAAAAGATATATTAAAATGATTACTTTCCACAGTTGCCTTTCTTACATTCACAGTCTCATTATGTAAATACATAACAATAATCGTTGATTAAGTAAGTCTATAGTAAATAAGGGTGCACAAACAAAAGCTTGTTTAAAATAATTTGATATACAGGGTGTCCCCAAATCGAGTTAACAATAGGTGTGAAAGATAAAAGATTTTCCAGTTGAAATCTGAATCTGTAGGGATCAGTCCTGCTTGATTAGAAACTAACTTACGCCATATTTTTATTTTTGAAAAATCAAGCAAGCTTTGCTAGGTATCAAAAACTTATTTTCCGTGAGACATATTGAGAGATTTTATAAGCAAAAGTTGTTCAGAATGCAGATGTATGCCCACATACCAAACTTGAAAACAATCGACACAATTTGATTTTTTTAGATTTTACAAAACAGTGAATTTAAAGAAAATAATTTTATTAGTACTATTAATTAAAGTTCGTCTTGAAAAATGTGTTCAGTCAAGTGGTAGTTACATAGAGTAAACCTTCCTGTAATCTGTAATTAATAGTAAATGAATCAAATGTATTTTTTTAAACATTTTGTAAAATTAAAAAATAATCAAATTGTACCGATTGTTTTCAGATTTAGTATGTGGGCATAAATTTGCATTCTGAACAACTTTTGCTTATAAAATTTTTTGATATGTCTCATGGAAAGGGTACTTTACCAACACCGAAAATAAGTTTTTGATACCTATCAAAGCCTGCTTGATTTTTCAAAAATAAAAATATGGTGCAAGTTAGTTTCTAATCAACAGGGCTGATCCCCACAGGCTCAAATTTCAACTCAAAGATTTTCTTGTCTTTCACACTTATTGTTAAGTCGATCTGAGGACACTGCGTGTTTCGCAATAAGTTTTCAAGCATACAAGTACATCGAGGTGTGAACACTTACAATTATTTTTAAATGCAGGAGGTAGAACTTGTGAACTAATATTTCAAACAGTTTTGCAAGCTGGTATCAGTATACTACTGTTTACTGTTACTCTAAGCTATTATTGAAAATTATTTCAGCAGTTTATCTTTTACTAGATTCTTTATTGATTAAAAATACTACAAAACACAGATTAGTAGGTACTTATGCAAAAAACCCAATTTAGATCAATAAAAATCCACTAATGCATTGATATAATAACCTCACTTAATATAAGCACTATTTATACAGACTTAAAACTGTTTAGAATTTTGAAATATTACTAGCAGATTTGCTTATTGCAGTTGTGGATTGTGTCATCTTATGAATTTGTTGATGTACACTATCGCTCTAAAAATAATTTACTGACAAAAGTTTAAATAACCGGCGGAAAAATTACGTCAGTTAACTCTGCTGACATCTGGAGGATTTTCCTAGAACGGTCAAGAAAAACGCTAATTCAACGACTATATGCTTAGATCATAAGGTTTTTTGTAATTATTTGCATTCTATTCCTTGACAGAAATTAAGCCTACTTTGCTAGATAACATTTTCCCCTGAAGTGTGCGATTTTCGAGATACAGGGTGTTACAGTTTAAAAAAGAATTTCTTGTTTTTTCAATACTTCAAGAACAAAATGAGTAATCAAGAGGAAATTTTCTACATGTTTGTTACTCTAAGGTGCCTATTATTCTCTGTAGTCTTGTGTTCGATACCTTCATCAGAGGTGGGCAATTGGGAAGAGGCCTAGCCTAGACAAAAAAAGGTACTCTTGCATCTTTTCTGTAAAATGCGTTATTTCCTAATAAAATTGAATTTTTCTAAACCTCTCAAATTTAATGGGTTAGGGTAATTTGACATCCAGTACCTGTTATGTGGCAAAGTAGTCTTAACTCCTTTGGGCAATGTGATGCAAATATTGAGACATTTAGTAAAGATCCTATGATCATTAAATTGGAGAGGTTTAGAAAAATCCAATTTTATTAGAAAATAACGCATTTTACAGAAAAGATGCAAGAGTACATTTTTTTTGTCAAATCGATTGTTAATTCTAAAAATAGAAGCATATTTTAGTTTTTCTCTGGCATAGCAATTTTATTTAGAGTAGCGGGTTAGCCCCCTCCCTGTGATTTCCCACCTCTGATGAAGATATCAAACACAAAACTACGTGAATTAATATTCACCTAAGAGTAACAAGCATGTTGAAAATTTCATCCTGATATCTTATCTTGTTCTTGAAATATTGAAAAAACAAGAAATTTTAAACGAAACTTTGACATCCTGTATCTCGGAAATGGTGCATGTTTATATAAACTTTCTTATTTGTTTTCATGAGCACTACACGCACTTAGAGTTTTCGACACTATTTTTTTAACGCCCTGTATAACGATATACCAATCAAGCGGAAGCCATCAAGCTGCTGGTTGAATCATGAGCTATATATGAAACAATGGAAAATGCAGAATATTTGAAGAAAATTCAAACATATTAAAGGTGGGCAAAAGCAAAACACAAAAAGTAGCACCTTGTAAAGGTAATACTTTTTGTGGAAGATTTTGGATTTTGATTGACTTTTTTTCAGGTTATTTTCTTTTCTGGATAGTTTTCAATGTTATGCGCAAATATGAAAACTCCCCGCGCTTTTTATTGTTAATACAGATTTTTTAAGTTTTATTTTGCATAAACATAAAAAGGTTGTATGGGGGTATATTTATTTCCTGATCACTCGTCAGAAGTAACATGGAACTGTCTAGCTGGTAAAGCATTTTACTTATTGCAGCGTCCTTGATAATGCTTGTGTCCAGGAGCAGTAATCATGATGACGCGATGTCAATGAAATAGCTCCTGATTGGTTTCCATGTCATATCGTTGTAAATTAAAGCTTGACACCCTGTATTTCAAAAATAATGCATTTTAAGGAAAAAGAGTTATAGAGCCACGTAGGCTTAAGAGGTTCAGAAAAATCTAGTTTTACTAGAAAATGACGCATTTTACATGAATAATGCAGGAGCGACTTTTTTGCCAAATCGATTGTTGATTCCGAAAATTAAAAAAAAAGTTTTTAATTTTTCAGTAGCGGAACAATTTTCTTTAGGGTAATGAACTAGCCCTCCCTCTATTTCCTCGCCTCTGATAGAGATATCATACACAAAACTACGTAAAATAGTAATACTTTATAGAGTAACAAAAATGTAGAAAATCTCAGTCCAACATCTTATATTGATCTTGAAATATTGAAAAAACAAGAAATTTTAAATGAACTTTAATATCCTGTATCTCGAAACCAGTTGAGAATCAGCTGAAGAGTCATTTCTCCAAGTTACATCCTATATATTGTTACTGCCCCGCATGCGCCATTAGGTTAGTCCGAGAATAGTACCAACGCACCTTTTAGTGAATTCCAAGAGAATTCAATTTTGAAAATTGATCACTTTGACGACCACTGGGGCTATGATGACATCGAGGATTTCATCAGTGGAACAGGGGCTTTGCGTCTAAGACGGAAGTTATTTTTTAGATATCAAAGTCAGCTTTGATCTGCTTTTCAAAAACCTTAGAAAAGTGGATCTAATCTAGATTCTCTGCTAGAAATTGTGAATTAAAGGGGAAATAAGCTGCATACAAGCAATATTTGTTTTTCTGTTTTTACGAGATTCTGTATCCTAGAAAGTGAAAATTGTTAGAAATAATGAGATTTATTTTTCTTTCTTTCCTAAATCCCGTGAAAACATGCAGTCTAATGACACGAAACGCTTACCAAATGTTTCTAATACAAATGATCTTAGTTGCTTTTTTTCTTTTCGAAAATTCTGTATGTTGGAAACGGTTTCAGCTATCTAGATAATCGGGAGGAAAGTACCAAACGATTGGGGTACGGACCGGTTTTTTTGCTAAAATTCTACGCCAACGGCGTAAGATTGGAACTGATTAAGCCTCAGGAAGATAAGCATCCTCATAGTATATAGGGTGAGATTGCATACATTAACATACATAATGGGACACATCTTAATATAACTTTACTGGCTCTATAACGATCATAGAAGTTATGGTTATGGTTTGTATGAAGATGAACCATATCAATGTACGAGTGTGCTAAATAATAGAAGGTCAAAATTTTTTAAGCCGAGTTTCTTGTTAATCGTTTTTCTATATCCTTAGAATTGACACTCAACTTTAGAGACTGAGATGCACCTATTACTTCCTCGAATGTAAAATAAACATCGAAGCTCGATTTCTACTTTCTCCATTTGGCCTATGAGTCATATAGCTTAAGTTACATAAATAATAGTCGAGGAATCAGAAACCCGAAAAGCATCACCCGAAAGAGCCTCTGAGTTCAATGAAGAAATACCAGTAACAAGATTTAATACAGAGTTGGAAATCTGCTTTAACGACAGTGGTCTACCAAACTAAAATTTAGTTCTAGAGAATATGCCTATTTGAAAAGCTTAGCTGATGATGGTCTGGAAGGTTGAAACGTTGGAAGTCTTGGGAAACATGATAACGTTTTAGAACTAGTTGTTTTAAGAATTACGATGGGTTTTAATTATTGGCAAAAACAACATTTAATTTTTTTAGTTTTTATTGTGTTATTACTCATGAGGTTACGAAGCTTTCTTCTAATTTAGGGGGAGTGTAACGCTTCAGGTTAGCGAGTAGCGAGATTCTCACGTCGTCGCGTCAGTGACAAATCGAGCACCCTGTATATTTAATCTGTCCTGTCGGTATTTTTGGTAGTTTAACTTTTACGCTGGATTGATAATGCGAATGAAGAGAAAAAAATATTTTAATTGTCAAACAATCACATCATTATTTTTATATTCTCGCTTTGCGTTTTTTTTTCGATAAGGTATGGAGATCTTTTTTTTTAATTTTTTTATTTAGGGTAACTTGTTAATTTTTTTCTTTTTTTTGTTGAGAACTATTTTTTGATAAGATCATTCGAAGAGTTAAACAAACAGTAGTACCTCCTGCCCAAGCACTTCTTAGATTGATTTTGAAAAGAAATCAATACTGGAGCTCGAGTTGCGTAGGTGTACTTAATTCAGAGCCCTTTCCGTGAGTCACTTCAAACGCGCATTACAAACAGAAAATACCGGCATTTTAGATATATAACATTCATTCCAATTATACAGATTTTAAGAAAAACGAAGTGTTGATTCTTTTATTAAGAACAAAGAGAAATATTGCTATTTCGGTTTTTGAATTTTTATGCGCGAAACGCGTATGATGTAAAGGTGTTTTCTTTATATTAAAATATATAGTGAAGGTTGATATAGTATTTTATGTATATGAGTAAAACCATATCGTAATGCTTTTATTTTTAACGGGGTGATTCACTCTGCTTATTGAGCGATTTCCAGTTTTCCTTGTTCGTTTTTGCGCGCTTGTGTAAATAGTAAATTTCGTTCAATCCCAGTAGACAACATGGCATCAAAAGTGATGGTCAAGATCCCAGTTGCACCTTTTGGACAGGTGGGCTTTTAAGTTTTTATAATGTTTAAGTATTGATCGCGAACCGTACCTAATTTGCATTAATAAAATGATTACTAACGATAAAAGGCAGTTTTTATATAATTTTTATATTAACCATCTGTTATTCTTTGTTTTTAATTCGTTCAAGGTGAATGAGTCTTTGTTGTAATATTTACTTATTATTAATTAGAGACTGCATACTATGTAATTTAATTACAATATTTGTTTTTATTTTTTATTAGAAATTAAAAATAAAATTAAGTAAATTGTTTTGAGATTAATAAAAATTTGATATATAAAGAAATATGTACCAGGCGGTAGTGGTTGATGAGCAAAATATACTCCCAGTGGAGCTGAAACGATATTTTATTAACGTTCCCTTTTGACTTTCACCTTTATTCTAAATCAATTGAAAGAGAATTTTATAACCACGAACATTTTTATACAAACTAAAAAATTAGCAAGGCAATGCTTTTAGAGCGTTAATGTATTTCAAAAGCTTTATAGATACGAGGGACGTTCCGATAAATCTAAAACGGGTAATATTTTGCAGTTTTTTGCAAATTAAGGAGTCTTTTTTCAACTTAGGAAATGTAAATATACTTTTACTTACCAAATTGGACAAAATGAATTGGGCATTGAGTTCTTTTTGAATAGTTCACTACTAGAGATACCAAATTATTGAAGAGTCATGAAAATTGATCTACCAAAATAAGATAACTGTTTTTCATAAAGGTTATACACCATCAAAACTAAAAAGGTTAAAAGGAGTACTAGAGGCAATTGTGCAAATGATAAATGAAAATAATTCTGATTGGTAAATTGACAATTTCTGAAAGACAATTGAACTAGAATTTTTTGATTATTTTATCTTTCAATTGTTTATTTGTTCTTCAACAGTAAACATGCCATATCTTTAAGGCTTGATTACCAGCTAAATGAGAAATTATGGCGGGAAACCGTTGTAAGGCATGTAAAAATCGAATGAAATCTGTTAAATAATAAGCGAGAAATATTTTTTTTGTTGTTATTTTTACTGTATGTTAAAATCAAATGATGTTTTATTTTTTAAAATTTTGTTTTGTTGTTTATTCAATGGTTTCCCGCCATAATTTCTTGACTAACCAGCAATGAAGCCTTAACATCAACATTTATAATTTAAAAATAGAATTTAAAGAGTTTATTGCAAGTTTGATGTGATGAAGGTTATATTGTTTAAAGATTATACATATTCCAAGCGAAGCTTAAACCTGGTATCAGTTCTAAAGTGGGATTAAGTGTTATATCGAAACATTGATTTATGGCAGTAAATCTAATTTGTTAGGTTTACCTTTTCATACCTACTCCAACAATGTCAATTATATCAAGTGCATGTGCATGGAAACCCTTGAACTTGAGAGAAATTGACGGTCAAGTTTGTGCTACCTATTCTTTAAATAAAATCTCAAAGTTGTTATCAAAGTCTCTGAATACTTATTATAAATAATGACAATGACTTATTATTAAATAAACTACTCTGATAGTAGATAATCTAACTTTATTATTATTTTGTTTCTGTACCCTTTGAATAGAACAGTCAGTTGAGGTGCATGTATGCACAAACTAGACAGTAATAAGACAAAAATTTGCCAGAACTAACTTGAGTGTCTATATATTGGAAGAAGGTTACATTGGGATTTATTGGAATATCAAAATACCTAATAACTGAAACAAAAGTCAAAGTGGAGTGAATGACAAAAAAGGTTAATGGAAGCAGCTTACAGGATTTTCCATTAAGTGAACTGGAGTGAAGTGGACTGGACTATACATTCTTAGGTCTTCTCAATAATCAGCATTCCCATATTAGTTTACTTTGTAAATTGACACTAATGTTATCAGAAAAACATAAAAATTTGCTTCACCTGATTGAAGTATTCCTTTTACTTTTTAGAGAATAACTGAAATTGTAACTTCAAAATACAGGGTTATTTACGAATGATGACGACCCTAATAAAACTTAATTATGCAACACATAATACATTTTCAGAGGCTACTTCAACTTTTCTTTGTAATTTGAAAGAACGAAATATCACAGACAGCTTGTCTTATGACAATTTAACATACAAATGTTTAAGGTTAGATTTTGCCATCATTAATAATTTTATTATTGTATTTGTTTAAAACAAGAAGATTTATGATAACTGATTTTTTATTAACACAATAAAGAAATTAGATATGTAAACCAACATAATTTAACAAACTAAAACCTTACAAAAGAATACATAATGGGTAAACTAAGAACATTTTGAATTAAGATAAATTAAACAAGCAAGATATGATTATTATAACCCTCATTTGAAATGTCCGTTATTTGCAATACACGCCAGCGAGCATCTTTGAAGGGAAATTTCCACTCTTTCTAAAATGTGAATCAATTCTCACATAAATTTTCTTCTAATTGTTTGAATATTCTTTCCATCAGATGTCTTTGTGAATGATATTGTCGACAGTAAGTAATTGTTATTAAATTTGAATTTCTCCAACACTCTCCATAAATTGATATAATTATGTCTTTTCATTGTTTGAATATGTTTTCAAACTAAATTGTATAAACGTAAAATGGGAAAGTTGATATTCAATATTTAAGCTTAGTAAAGCAAGCAATCAGCATCACCATAAACGCCTCATCATGCTCAGAAATTATATAAATAAGTTTGTCAGTTTGAAAATTCAAATTTTGTTGGCATGTCGATTTACATTTTGATCGATCATTGGTACATTTCAAAATTTAATTTTATAGCACAAAAATATCCAAAAAAGCCAATTAGGTACGGAATTTCCCACTGAAATTTAAAATGTCAAATCGAACAAACATAAATAATGCAACAAAAGATTGTCTCTGCCTACTAGCTTTGATTTGCAATTTTTTAATTTAAAAATATCAACATGCTTTGGAAATGTGTAGATTGAGTTGCCTATCCCTTTTATCAAGGGCCGTCATCACTCGTGAATAACCCTGCATAAACAAGTTTGTTTTGTTTAGAAAGTAAAAATTGAACACCCTGTATATGCTTAAAAAAGTATACCAACCATGAATTCTTTATGATGTTAGATTTTGAAAGATGATTCTTTTCTTAAAGGCTCTGTGTTTTCTTTATTCTTTGTTTTTTTGTCTTGGAATAATCTCTCCAGAAATGAGAAGGATCTTTCAAACATTTTAAACTGGATTTAAATTAAACAAAAAGGAATATGAAAAATGCGTTCTTTCACAACTTCTTCATTTAATTTTTTATTAGAATGAAAACCTAATTTATGAAACTAATTAGGTTTCTAGATTTATCATATTAAATTGCAAAATTAATCATTTTGAACATAAACTCTTGTAAACACTGAAAATGTATAGAATAAATTAAATTTAAATTAAATTGCTTGTATAATAATTCTGTGGAGATAAAGGTTGAATTTGCCAAGCAAGTCATAATGTAAGGCACTACCTAAAGTAATTTTGGAGGCATAAAAAGCTTTTAATCAAATATAATGGTTTATTGAAGAAAATTGCTAGTGGTGCAATAAATTAGAAAAACTCGCAAAAAATATAAAATGAAAATCTAGATATTACAGGATCTTTCTACCACTTTTAATGGCACAACTATTTAGAGGAGCTGGGAAAGTGAATAAATACACCAAGCATAAAGACGTTTTAATACTACAAACAACTTTTTTGTAATAATATCACAAGAGATCTGGAATTATCAATTACGAAGCTGTTTATGATAATTGGATCATGCAATTTCTTTCAAATACTTTTTCAAGAATTACTGTGAATAAACCATACATAAGAAAGATTTTGATAAGTTGTATTTATTACAATTAAAATACAAAATCTTAAGTTTTTATCATCAAAACAAGTTCATAACATATTACTCTAAGTACATCAAAAATTTAGGTGATAGAATTATGAAAAAAAGTGTACTTTGCTCTATAAAATTATACTGAGAAACGCTTCGAGATACAGAGTGTTAAAGTATGCTCGTCTCTCTCAAACCTTAGCTACTAATAGTGTTGTAAATTACATCAACATGCTATACAAAAGTTTACTGCTTAATATTTCAGCTTCTCTACATTAATCAATAAGTTGCAGGAGTTCAGAAAATTTTAAATTACTTAAAGAAGAGCAAGAGCAATTACAAAAACATTCGATTTAGTTGGTTTTTCAGTGGTGTAACATATTTTTTTCCAAATAAGTGCGCATATCCCCCCTACATCTCTGCACAAGGTGAGGGTGTCAACCACAAAACTAGAAAGGTGGGTTTCCTGTTGCAAAAAAAAAAGTAATTCCAGTTTACTAGCGCATATTGCCTTTGAAATAGAAAAGAAATAAAGAATTTCCAATAAGACTTTAACACTCTGCATCTCGAAGACTAAGCGTTTTTCAATATAAATTTTTGGCAAAATACATTTATTTTCTGCCTTCTACTAAGTTTTTGACATACTTAAATTAAATTGATGCCCAACGTAGGGCTAGGTGTTCATGAATTAAAAGAAAAAAGAAGTTTCATAATAAAAATGTCAATTCTCTAAAGCACGTTTGCTTTTGCAATTAACCATGAAAATATCTTATTAGAATGACTTCATATCAATATACGGTGTGTCCACGATAAGCATGCACAGCATGGGGATCTTGGGAACGGTAAGAGATACAGGATCGGTTAAATGGGATGAAAGTTGGCTATTTATAAGACGTTTTTGTTGGCGTTTGCAAAATCTAGATATCTTGGATAGTTTCAGAAATATTTAAAAAAAAGTAGATTTCTCGATTTTCGTTAAATTTTTTCTTTTATTTATTTGAAGAGATATTGGAAAACTAAAACTACTTTTCCATTGTCACTTTTTGTTTTCTATTAAAATACGCTAACAAAATTCCTGCACAACTTTTCGGTTTCGAGTAACTATCATCAACCTCATTTTTTTTAAGTAGGCGGAAAAATAATTGAAAATTGTTTTGGATAGCTATCCAAGATATCTAGATTTTGCAAACGCCAACAAAAAGGTCCTATAAATAGCCAACTTTCATCCCATTTAACCGATCCTGTATCTCTTACCGTTACCAAGATCCCCATGCTGTGCATCCTTATCGTGGACACACTGTATATAAGAATTTTCTTCATTTAAGATCTTACTACATTTACTACTCAGGGTGCTTTGTGCAGTGAATTGAAAATGCTATGAATTTAGATAATATGCAAGAGAACACAAAAAAAAAAATACCCCTAGTACTGGAACTATATTTAATTTACTAGACCAAAATACCATAATACACATGTTTGTAATCACTGTTATTATTATTATTATTATTATTGTTCACTGCTGTTTCTTGACATAATAACTAATATTAACAAAATTAAACACTATCCATTGATCTGTTTTTGCCAATATGGATATGATCAGTATAAAACTATAAAAGTTATGTTTTCTTAATGTTCCTGGTCAACAATTTTTATTTTAAACTTTTTTAAAAGTAAACATTTTACAGGTACTTTATTTTTGTATCACTCATCTGCTTTTTTCTCTAATTTTTTGTGTACATCACCTAATGGTTCTGAATTTTACAAAATCCTTAGTTTTGAGTTACCAATTTTAAACTGTAAACTCTAACTTTAACTGTTTTTCTAATTTAAATTTAAAAATGTGTTTTACAGATCGTAACAGATTGTATAAAAATAAAAGTAAGATAAAATAACAAACAGTTTTATTTCAGGCGTTTTATTATTTCACCTTTTGATAGTAGATACAAATCTCAAAAATATTACAAAATTAACTAGCTGTGCACGTGCAGTCTTTATATCTTCTATTTTTGTTTTGTTTTTCATATTTTATATCTAGTGCTTTCATTTACATAATGAACATCACTACCAAAATAAGACATCCAATTCGAAGCAGAGAATATTTTTAGGCGTTTTCATTAGTTTGCTTATGTACAGTTGAGATGATTCAAATAGTTTCTTTGTTGATTTTATTATTAGTTGTTATTCAGCAGTTATTTCTGTAAATAAATGATGATAAAATTAAAATGAAACCTTTTAGTAGTTTATCTATTTTAATTTCAAAGGAAAATTGTCAAACTATCTTCTATTTAATTAAAAAATTAATGTTAATGTTTATATTTATTAGTTGTCCTTGACTTTTACCATACATTTTGTAATGTCACACGGTAATAAATAAATTCTATTATATTTTATCCTACTGATCCCCTAGCATTAAAAACACAATTGATAAAATGATAATTTTCTATATTTAATGTTATATCTCGTTTGTAGATTTCCTAAGAGTACAAGAAATAATCTGATTTGGTTCAAAACTTTTGTAGTAGCATCTTGTTTTTAAAGAAATTAATAATTAAGATAATTGAAAATAAAAGATATCTACTCTAGTCTTAATTATTATTTTTTTTCCTAAATTCAAAATTAGGATTAATGTTAGAAAAAATCATTTTAGGTGAATAAGCCAAAATCTGGAAGTGTTAATGGAGAAATAGTAGCAGTAGGTAGGACTGCTGAAGTTAATACTCGTTCAACTGACATACCAAAAGGAAATGAATCCGCAAGGGTAGCACAGTTAGAACAGAATATCCGTTTCCTTCAGGAGCAACATTCACAGATGCTTGCTGGTCTTCATAAGGAGATTGACAATTTGAGACATCGAAATAGGGGTATGTATATTTAATGCTAGTTTTCTGCCAAACAGTCTCTCCCTTCTCTCCTTTTTTATACATTTTTCCTTAAAGTAATTACTCTCAAAAGTCATCTGGTTTGTTTGTTTTAAAAATTGATTCTACTTAAAATACTTTTAAAATTTGCATTTAAATTAATAATAAGGAAACAAGTAAATAGATATTCTAGGAGGTATTCTTTAATATTTGATGAACAAGCTTTATCCACTTAACCTCTACTAAAATTAAAGTACTTAACAGACTTGAACTTTGACCTTTAGTGATATAAGGGTAAATAATGCAATTAGCAAAAGCTTCATTAGCTAATTTTATTATTTAATAGGAAAAGTGTAAATGCCAATAGCAATTAGTGTTTAATACAATAAGGTCATCTACTGTCATTCATTTGTTTTTGTTATTTTTTCCAGAACTTCAATTTCAGCTAGTATTTACTAAAGGAGGAATTCCAAGTTCACCATCATCCCCTGAAGATGATACCAAACCAAAAGTAAGGAAAACAATACATAAAATTGTTAATACTTTCATTAATAACTATATTTATAGATATATCCTAGCCCAAAACAGGTGAATTGCACTCCTCTTCAAGTTGAAATACTTGAAAAAGAGCTGGGCGAACTGAAATCGCAACTTCAAGAAATCGATGATAGAAATGCTTATCTTTCAGCAATTGTCGAAGAACAGAAAAAGTAAGTTTTATTTTAATATCATTTTTAATTGCAATAAATAAATTTTGAACTTGTTGTTTCTAGAAAACTGGAACGTTACGAACGAGATCGAGAACGAGAAATAGAACGTGCAACACAGCCAGATCCTGAACTTTTACGTAAACTAGACGATGCTGAAGCGCTCATTCGCCGGTTACGTAGGGAAAATTCGGAATTGCGTCACGAGAATTCGGTTGGTTCTAGTAGTTCACCTAATTCAGGCGGAGGATCTTATCATCAGAGGGAAGGTCAAAGAAGTGGTTCCACTCAAAATAGGAGTAATAACGGTCGTCATCGAGGAAATAGTGCTGGCCACTATCGGGGAAACTGGTTTCCCCCTTTACATGCTCAAACTTACTGGCATGGTGGGAGGGGTGTCGAGAGAAATGGAGGAAATGGTGGAGATAATACCACACTCCCTAGTTTATTGCCTAATGGGAGTAGTAATTCTAATGGGCAGTACCAGGGTAGGAGGGGTGCTAATAATAATCACTATCATAATAATGGGGAAGGGAGGAAATATAGGAGTGGCCAAAATCGGGGACCCAAACCTTCTTAACCTGAAGATGTAATTTTTCGAGTTTAATTATTTATTATTAATTAAAATGCTTAAAGGCTGTATGGTAGTATTAAAACATATAACATTTTATTATTAACCTATTGACATTATAAATTGTTTTTAAAAGTTTAGTCATATATAACTTATCTTTTAGTTTGAAAATATTATCATTAAATAAACTTGCGCATCATATAATTCCAATTTTATGTTTATAATATTTATATACAATGAGTACAGTGAAACCCTGATGTGAAAAATAGATATATACTAGCAAAAGCTACATTAAAATTCACTGTACAAAGCTTTAATTATGTTGCAATAATGACTAGATTATTTATATTTAGATATTATTAAAATGTTCACACGTAAATAACAAAGATAATGTAAGTTCTAGAGATTGTATTTGTTATTAAATATATTGCAGCGCATTTATAAAAAAATAGAAATAATTCTTGAAATCGGGTTTCATTGTGCCTTTAAAAAGTATTAATAGGCACTTGCTCTGTGTGTATTTACATTATATTTGCAAGAACTGTAGTGTGTGATATTTATTTTTAACTGTATTTCTTGTGATACTATATTTAACTTTTATTATTCTTAATATAAACTTCTCTATAATCTTTGTAATTTATTTTTTTTATATTTGTAAAAAAGAGAATTTATGAACTCAGATGTAATGAAATTTGGTTTTTGTTCGAAAATTCAGTATCTTTAATTTAGGTTTTGTAAGATCTAGGAAAATCTTTATAAAGATACTCATTGGAGAAATTTATCACAAACAAAATGAATAAGCATTGTGCTTTTGGAGATTCATCTCGGTTCACATTGTCAGGAAAGTGACCTATCTGGTTATCCTAATGTTATTCACTAAATAAACTGTCTGTAATCAAATACACATGCAAAAATAAAATTTGACTACAGCTTACAAGTTGAACACTTTTAGTTAGCAATATTCAGCATGAGTCTTAATATTACAACTTAAAGAAAAAAAGAAAGAAAATGATCATGTGATTAATTATTAACAACTTATAATAACAGTAATATTTTTCATTTCATAGATTTCCTTTACATGAAATATTTTTTTTCTATTCATTCTATTAATTAACCTTTGTAACCACTTAATCCAATCAATAAACATCTGTTATAAATTGTTAGGTTTCGTATTTATTATAACTAAGCTGATATTTGGTTTCATTAGTAAGATCAGTATTAGAATATGCTTCTGAAATACGGAATCCATACTTACATATTAGGTTTGAAACTAATTCATGCAGGTCAGAGGCAGACAGCATGTACAGAACTGTTACGTAATTAATAATCTCACAATACATAATTATATACTTCCAGTAAAATTGTAAATAGAAACAATAATGTGCTTCAGTTATTATCTGGACAGTCACATGATATGCTCCATACATCCTTTATTATAGCAGTTTCAGCTCTACTACACATATCAAAAAAAAATTGAAAAAGATTAAAATGGATATTTTAAAGCAACACCAACTGAATTTGTGAAGAGGGCTATCAAGACTATGGAAAATAAGACGATTAATTATTTTTTATAGTACATCGTTGTAAATTGTCTAGGTAACCAAGTATGTATAGGTAATATTTGCAATAGCCAAAATCGGCCATTATCCAAATTTTCTGCTTACATGTTGTAGATATTGTAATTTATTCACAATGTGTTCAGAGTCTATTGAATAGTAAGGCTCTGAATTTATTTCTTCAATATTATATTGTGTTTAGTAACGTGGTTACAGATTTTTCAAGTTATATCTGAAAACAGCTAAATTTATTTGTCTTCTTATCTAGTGATGACCAGACTTAGGATAGTTATGCACTAACACACTTTAGAATATGCACTAAAAAGTGTTCTAAAAATGCATTAAAATATGCACTCTAAAATTTCTTTTATTTTAAATGAAATGTAAAAAATAACACTTAATATATCATACTCAATTAAAATTAGAGGAAATTTATTTTACAACAATCATAGGTTTAATTAGAATTACATTAATTAAATCTAAACAACTATTAGGCCTAATAAATAAAACATACAACATAGTATAAGTCAAAATTACAACAAAAAAGAATTACATTTAACTATCACGTGATGTAATAGATTTTCAAAAAGAAATTCTGTTCTGTCTGATAAGACAACCGTATTATCTTGGGAAAAAATCCTTTTGACGTTGCATGAAACAATTGGAGCACACTTTAAGTTATTTACATCTGTAATACTTAAGTGATTGATACTAGAATCTATAGTAGCTTCATTTTCTAATACATTCTTAACATTTTGGAGCTGTTTAAAACAATTATTTCTATATAAAACATTGCACAACTTTTTTATTAACACTTTATTTTTAAATTTGCTTAATTTATGATGTTTACACTCTTCATAGTATCAACACTTCCGCTTAATAAAATCCCTTTGCTCTCAAGCTGCAAAATTGCTTTAGAAATACACTCGTAATTGCTTGAAATAAAAACTAAATCGTCGCGAATTCCTTTTTTATTTACAGTGCTCAGAGTTTCCTGTATGTTTTGTGTTTCTGCAGGATCAAACTTATTCAAAATTCTTTTAATCATTACAAAGTTTTCTGTGTAACACACTAGCTGCGGCCTCAATTTAGGTACCCCATTGTGTAACAATAGGTGAAGGATGTGAAGATATATCGGTGTCTGCAATATCCCTGAATGTGACTAACCGGGAAAGGAGCTTTTAGAAAAACTTTTTTACTGGGGAGATTAACGTGTTTACATTGGGATTCAATTCAACTATTCGATGTAAACCATGTGCTAAACACATAACATATATCAGTTTAGGATACAATACTTGCACTTCAATCATAGCTTTCTGCATATAAGGTGCTGCATCGGTGCAAACTAATTAAACGTGTGAAAACTGGAATCCTTTTGGCAGCAAAAGACCTAACGCGTCATTAAAAAAAATAGCAATAGTTGAATGATTGATTTTTTCTAAAACTCATTGTCAATAAATATGATTTGTCTTTCTCCTCTTCATTTTCTAAGATTTCAAAAATAGAATTTGCAATTTGCATTTTTTACTTTTTTGCTTAATTCTTCTAGTGTAGTTTGATACAGAGGCACCACATAATTCTTCCTTATTGTTGATTCATCTGAAATATCTTGCTTAGTGTGTTTTCCCAAAAACTTTGCAAAAATTTCATTTTGCAATTTTCTGAAGAGTATGTTTGTAGATATAAATGCTGTACACAAGTCTTCATAAAATTCTATTGGTTTAGCTCCTGGTTTTGATACAGCAGCCACTAATAATTGTTGATCTTTTGTTCTGGCTTTTTCTGTTCTTATTACTTTGATGTTTTACAGTCTGCAGTGTATTGAGTTACTTGAAACTTTTTTGTTGCTGTTACTGCGACTTCACAAAATTTGCAAATGCATAACTATCCTAAGTTTGGTGATGACTCTCACTTGGGGAAGAAGCAAAAATGTGACTTTGAGAATTGTTCAAAATATGGCGTGTGATCCTGCATTTCACAATCTTACATTATATCTTGAATCAGTTATTCTTATCCTTACCCAACAAACATAAATAAAAAGGTCAGATGCTGGCCTCATAGAATATGCTACTTTTAGTACCCTGTACTGGGACAATACTGGCTAACAGTGATGGGCCTGATCATATAGATCACACTGGCCAGAAGCAGGACCAATGCTTCACCAGTACTAATACCTGCATCTTTCCATAAAGAGCCCAATACAGTGCCAGTGCAGTGCCAGTAGGTTTACACAGTGATGGTTTTCTTCTGACCCATTAGATGAAATACACACATTTTATATTTTACCTTTACAATGCCAGCAGTATACCAGTAATAAGAAGAATGCTTGTAATTTATAATAAATATAAAGACAAAAATCCTACTGTTTCCCCACAAATAAACGTTCAAAAGATCGTGCAAGCATTGACCATCATACCTCCAGATGATTGTTTCGTCCTTGTTTGGACTCATCAGTGGAGGATAATGACAGCCAATACTTGCTCGCTTCGGCTGTTTGCTGGGTGTGCTGCGGTTGTTATGGTTCTATGTATGTGGCCAATGGCTGGCTGAGCTAAGGATGCCAATGCTGGCTTTGTTATGGTTACTAGATGTGTGGCCAGTGACTGTGTAAGTTAAGGATGCCACTGCCAGCATTTGTCATGGTTACTATATATGTGACCATTGACTGGGTGAGCTAAGGGTGCCAGTGTCAGCATTTAACCGTTAGTGCCAGAAGAAAACTGTATGCTGGCCGTTATATGCATGTTTGCTGGCTAACCTAACCTAATCTATGGCAGAACTTTTGTGGTAAGTTGAGATCTTAAAATGTATTGGCAAAATTTTTAATTTAAAACTTCAAGCAAACATGACATACTTGGCTGCACAATATTTGAAAATATCACACGCAATGAAGTATCTTTAAGAAGATTTGTAAATAGTTTATGGCTACTTCTCTAGGGTGGTATGGTACTCTGTTTGATGGTTCAAGTTTTGGTAGCCGTATCTCTGAAAATCATAACTACTCAGTAATAATCCTATCTTGAAGTCAATTTGAGAATTGCTTGACCAAAATAGTAAGAGCTAAGACATGTTTTAATTACAATTCCTAAAACCCACATAACATATTGGTAGCTTAAAGCTTACCACCTACTGTTGCAACTGATACTCCCACTACATACATTTTTCTGTAAAATAGCAGTTTTAATACAAAACTCTCAGGGCTGGACTGGTCTAATTTGGCCCTGGAGTGTGTGGATATTATTTAGGCCCTTACATGTATGATGACAATATTATACACACATAATGTATTTTTTCTATGGCTTTAAAACTAGTTTAGAAAAATAAGATGTAGATTCTCTTCATGCTGATAAACACTATAAATTATACTATAAAGCAACAAAAACACTGGGCAGCGCCGGTCGCGCGGCGAACAAAAGGAAAAAGAAACTCAAATAGAAAACAGAAACAGAAGTCTCACATAACATATTAGACGGAAATTAGTTATCTCTTATTTCCATCCTTAGTTGAAGGTAGGTATGGGAGTACTGATTAGTATTCCGAACGTGAATTTCAAAATGTATACAAACCAAAAGTTAATTTCTTCCAATAAGAATTAGGAACAAGCAGCAATTAGCAGTGCTGTTGGTGAAAGGTTGTTGTGCAATCGATAGCGAAAGTCAATATCTGTAAAGTCAAAGGCAACACTTTTAAAAACGCTTTTTTCGATGCCGGCAGCGCGTAAACTTGATTACTGATTAGTGATTATGAGTACCGTTCTTGAACAAAGCAATTTAATTATTTAAATTATCAGCAACCTTTAATACACTCATGCATTGCGTCTCATATAGCTACAAACGAAAAATTCTATAGACGTAAAATATTGTGTACCCGATAAGCAAAAAGATAGATAAGGGAAATTCTATCGACAGTCATTTTAGAGTAGCGGACTATACAATATTATTTTATCTACATTATTATCTACTGCCTTTGTTTATAGCTAAACATTCTTTGTTATTAAGAATTAAAATAAAGTCTAGTAGCTACCACTTTGTAAAATTAGTGAACAGATGTAAGTTGATGTTGAGTCTTCTTTATTATTTTGAAAACATTCATTGAACTCTTAAAGATAATAATGTTTGTAAAATGTAAATAAACATATTATGGTAAACAACACATTCTCGACCTTTTCCAATAGTGAATCTTTAATGATTAAACTTTTAGTAAGATGTATACTCTATAATCTTCAACTTTTAAAAGCATCTACCAAATATTAGCAGTAAGCTGAGAATTGACTACGAAACTCCAAATGAAATATTTTAAAAAATATCGGGAAAACATAAATCTTATTTAAAAAGTTTGGACAATGCGGGAAATTGCTTTCGTTTCCGATTGGTCTTTTATTGTCATGTGCTGTACACTCAATACGGTAAATCACATGCGCAACACAGGTATATGTCAGAATCAGCTGTCATTTTGGTTTTCATTGTTATTGTGTGATTATATGTCAAATTAAGCAAAATAATTACACCGTAATAAGTTTTAACCATATTGATCCACTCGTATATCGGGGTAGTTAATTGTGTTAAAAAGTGACTTATGATAATATTGGGGAAATCGATTAATTCCCAAATAAAATAAAAGTGAAAATATTTCTACTTTCAACGTAATCTTCCGTTTTATACTGCGCATGTACCAAGTTACACCCGCCAAGATGTTGCGTGTAACCGGTGGTATTCATTCACGGTCGTGTGTTGTGAGTGTGGGTTTGAGGTTATTTTACACAGAGAAGGAATCATGCCGGCTCAAAATTTAGATAAGCAACCGAATTATACGTTGAAATTATTAAACATGGAGCCAGGTATACCGCAAAACCGTTCTCATCAGCATCTCGTTAATAATGAAGAGAGTGCTGAGGTAGACTATTCAAATAGAAACATTCGGGAAGTTACTATGAGAGAATGGATAACTGTAATTATCTTGTGTTTTGTAAATTTAATTAATTATATGGACAGATTTACGTTAGCAGGTGAGTGGCTTATGATTGTATTAATTAAGTAAGGTTTTATAGTTTTGTGAAAGTAAGGGATTTATAAGAGTCAACTGATAAAAAAATCTCTAGAGAACAAACTTTTTGTGGGTAGAGAATGTTGAGTTTTCTCACCACAGGTAATTTAACTCGATATGCTTAAAAGGCTCGAGAAATTACTTTTACCGTTGATAAGAATCTCGAAGATATTCTTGGAATTTAATAATAATCTTTAGCAATGCCAGTGGTCAAATGTGAAAATAAATTTTTAATTGTGTTTTGTCTTTGTAAGAGATTTATAGTTAAAAAAAATAAGATGATAATAGGATGTTAAATCCAAACGACAATTTAATTAATTTTTATCTGCACAACTAATTTGAAATATGGCAAAAATGTTTTTAATATGATAATTATAACAATTAGCAGTATAAAGTATCAAATTAGTTATTAAGCAATCAATGAATTAATTAGATTTTACGCCCCAGAGGCCAACGGTTACGCGAGTTTTACTAAACTTTTTACGAAATATAATTATTAGTTCTTACTTTTTAAAAAGTTTAGATTGTTTGTCTCTTCTAATGACTTGCTAATTTTGTAAACTATTTTACAAAACTAATTTTGCGGAGTTAGGAATTAAATTAAAAAATTGCTTTATATACCTACAGTAATTAATAGTAAAGATTGTTTTTAAGTAAATTATATACAGCATGTAGAAATGATTTAGGAGGCGTGTGGATTTTGTGTTGGAAATTCTTGAAACTGTATTATAATATTTATTTGCTCAA
Source organism: Ignelater luminosus (assembly GCA_011009095.1). Classification (NCBI taxonomy): domain Eukaryota; kingdom Metazoa; phylum Arthropoda; class Insecta; order Coleoptera; family Elateridae; genus Ignelater; species Ignelater luminosus. The sequence goes on from VTPC01091162.1 coordinate 176,312, forward strand.
TTGGAACATTATAATAAGTAGTAGCACTTTCCGTGGATTTCAGAAAGAAATTGCCATAGTATGCCATGAGCTATGCAATTGTTTCTTTAAAATTCCATGGATAGCATTGTTCTTCGAATGTACATAACAGTTTTTTTGTGATTTATCTAAAGAGTTTAAAATAAGACGAGATTCTAATAGATATGTATTTCAAATTTCTGTAGCTTCTTTACAGTTTTTTCCGTAAAATAATTTGGGAAGCCAACGCTTCAATTTTTTTTGATTTTTTGTGAAAAATTATTGTGTACTGCAATACTGCAAATAATTTTTTACATCTGGTAACGATAAGTAGTACTATAATGTTTTATAACAAAGAATTCGTTTTTGGATTTCTTTTATATCTATATCATAGAACGTTAACTCATATTTTAATATAAATCGTAACACGCCGATTTTATTTATCCTGCCAGATGCTCAAGAAAACAAATTGAAAAAAAAGCCTTTAGGCTCCATTAGAGTTTTTCTCGATTTTCCCGATTTAGGGAACTACTGGCTAGATATCTTGAAAACACTGAATTATTATATTTTTTTTGGACATCAATTTAGTATTAGTTTTAGAGAAGAAGTGTAAAGGTAAACTTGTGTTTGTTTAAATGGAAACCGTAGTTGGCTGTGGTCTCATAAAAACATATTTTTTTAACCTTTACAGCGATATAAAACTCTCTATGGTTAATTTGCAAACTAAAAAATTTGTGACCGTTTTTCTCTTTTAATTTGAATTTAACATAACTAGCCGTGGAAACAATTGTTATTGACAATCACAAATAATATTACTTTGATGTTTTCTTTGCAACTAATTTCATTTTCTTGAAGACTTACAGCCGTTAGGAGAAGGGATAGCTCTAGTCGTTCACGAAAATCAGAAAGATGTCTATTTTTGCCTAACTGATTAATTTTCTTTTCTCTACTTCTCTTGCCGAATTTTCATGTTTTTCTTGCTGACATTTCTCCAATTTCCACGTTAATATCAAAATTTTTATTTTTTTTGTTTCTTTGCTTTGCTCTCATAGACAGCTAAGGAAGACAAAGTTCGACCCTTAGCCGTCGTTCCGTACCGGGCTTATTTTTGAGAAGCTTGAAACGCGACTTTTGATAGATTCCGTCAAGGTTTCTAGCGTTTTCGATGGCAATGGCAAAATCTAACCGCCGAGCGTCTAATGTACTAAGTCCGTTTGGGAAGCTTCAAACACGATCTGAAATAGCTTTTTAGACGTGATGGCAACGATGGTTGGTGTATTGCTACTCTTTGTAGAGTAAAAATTTAGAACTGGTCTTTTTCAGAATGGTACTTGTTACAAATTTTTGGTATTAGAAGTTGAAACTAAACTAGTCTTGATGTCTTTGGTCTATTGTTGGTAAACTGTAGTCCTGGACTGGATCCTGCGCTCAGATGGTGCTCTTTTTTTCTTGACCTCGGTTGTTAGTAATGACGACATTGTCAGCCAAAAAGTCAGTGCGAAATACGATTCTTGATCTCACTTTAGCTTTCCCTAAGAACGTTAAAGGAGGAACGCAATGCACCACAGAGGTTCTGGAAAGATCCGTTTGTTCCATTGTCATTGGTGTAGTAACTTGAGTTCGTTCACGAATGATGTCATTTGCTACTATACAATATCAAAACTTCCTTGGACCCCAGATTGTTTGATCAACACAAAATATTTTATTTCGCCCAATAGCTCAAAAAATTCTTACTCATCTGGCTGAATAAGGAGTATTTATGGAACTTCGGCTCTGTGCGTCGCAAAACAAAATTCAAAATTACATTAAACCCGACTTCACAAAAAGTGCAATGGAAAAGTTTCGATTCAAGACGAACTTGTAGAACTCGCAACGCGTCTCTACATTTTCTGATATACAGTGGAACCCCCATAAGTTGAACTTCTGTAACTTGAAATTTATTGCGTCTTCCTGAAATTCGTATACTAATTGCATGTGATTTTCCGTAACTCGTATTTCCTATAATGCGAAGTAATAATCGCGCCCCTTTGGATTTCGAGTTATGGAGGTTCCACTGTAGTTAATTATTAAAAGTTGAACGTCAGCAAAAGTTACTAGCCAAAGTTGATCGTAAAATGCACCGTTAGAACAAAATTATAAGACAATAGGCCTAAAGCGGGAAAAACACATAGATAAAAGGTAAGTAAGACACCCGAGTACATACAAAACTATGAAATATTGATTTTAGATAAATTCTTAGTACTACGTGTTTTAGTGAACCTGTTTTTGAAACTTACTTTAATTGTGGATCGCAATCATGAGCTATTTTAATAGAACACAAATTGATTTATAAAAGAAAAAAATAGATCAATGTTTTTTCCGCAGAAATCTTCAAATTCATGTCTTTCTGTGACTTTAAACAATCTTGATAGCAAAGATTAGTTTTAATTCACAAATAAATGCATTTAAAAATAAAATCTAGTCGTATACTAATCACCATAACTTGTAAACTTCTCAAGGATATCAACAAATTAACTGTAATTAATATAATAACAATAAGTAACAGTAAGTTAAACTATAGTTATAAATTATAAACATTAATATTTACTTTTTAAATTTCACTAATCATTACGTCCAGATTTTTAATGGAAACAATTGACAATCTTATTTTTAGTAAAACTTGAGATAATCACAAGGCTTATTTTGTTATCATTTATTGGAATTGTGTATCGTATCATTTTTTACGTCACCTACAAGTGCTTTCGTAGATACCGAAAAATTTTGGCTTGTTAGCTTTGTGTTATCGAAATCTTTTTAAAGTGTATGTTCATACAAGATTACAAAATTCTAATAAGAGTATTTCAAGTGTCAACTATTTGACTATGTTCTCCCTAAAGTTTGCACTTCATATCGATTTACTACGCTGTATATTTGGGTATATTTCAAAAACTTGTATCAGATTGTAACCTGTATGTTTCTTGATTATTTCATTTGTTTTTTCTTTGATTAATTTGCTTTGTTTATGAAAGACCCTGTGACGTACAGATACATTAATGCATCAAGAGCTATTTTCTAAATGTAATCTTGTTACTTGTAGTCGTTTAAGAAAATGCCAATCAAAGTCTTATTTGAGAAAGTAGAAACGTTCCCAATCAAACCATGTATTGATATAATTTGATTGCTTTTATGATGCAGAATATCATACATTTATTCTCAACAGTCATTGCTGTTACTTGTTAATGACAAGAACTACTTAAGTACCAATATAACCTTAAGCCGGATAGGTCTACTCAACACGCATGGACTGAAGTAGGAAAGCCTGATCTGCAGAAAGAGAATTAATTCTATTGATCAAAAGCAGGTTATTTACGTTCTGTTGACATGAATTTTAAAAACATCGTCAAAAAAATCAGAATTAATATATACAGTGTGTCCACATTTCGATGCTCACTATTGGGCTCTCGGAAATTGTAAGAGATACGAACTCGGTTAAATTAGAAAAGATTTGGCTATTTTAGAGATCGGTTTACTTATGCTTTTGTTTTTTCAAAAAAGTTCACGGCTTACTAAATATTTGCTAAAAACGAAATTATCTTATTTTTTTTTTTAAGTAAAATATCTCAGGAACGAGCAAAGGTAGAAAAGAACAGCAAACAGGGTGTTTTAGAGAATTTACTCCGAAACACAAACAAATTATTTTCGCAATTGTCTTTTTTGTTTTACTTCGGCGGTGAAACGTAAATTCAAATTTTTTCTAATGCAACGCCTACTTGATTTCCATATTACTGAACTGCACGCCTTAAATGCTTTTCAGTGATAAATGGTTTGACATAGCTATTCTTTTGTTTTACCTAGTTATGAAGTGAAAATCATTTTTCATCATAGTGTGCCAAGACATCTAACACACAAAGTCGTGGAGTTTTATCAAAGAAATTCATTTGTTATGCAAAAATTGCTAAAACAAAGTAAGTACGTTTTTATGGGGCATTAACTGCTTATTTGATGCTATCTGTGAATGCTCAGTAAAGTATCTTAAAAGCGTCTTTTGTTTTGTTTCATCAATTGTTATATAACAAATGTAATTTATCTGACAAAAGTCAGTGATTTTCATATGTTTAAAGCCATGGCACACTAAGTGGGAAATGCTTTTTATTTAAAAAAAAAAAAAAAAGATAATTTTGTTTTTAGCAAATATCTAGTAAGCCTTGAACTTTCTTGAAAAAACAAAAGCTTAAGTAAACTGATCAAAATAGCCAAATCTTTTTCTAATTTAACCGACTTCGTATCTCTTAGAATTTCCAAGATCCCAATAGTGAGCATCGAAATGTGGACATACTGCATACATATACAACTGCGCCAATACTTTTATATCTCTCTGTATAACTTTGGCATCTTTTTTTCAAAATTTTCCACCTTTTTTACTTAAATAAACTGCTATAATTTAGTTTGTATATTCTAGCAAAGTTTAGTTAAACAAAACTTCCAGAGTCCATTGTGTGTAACGATAGGAAAAAGAAAAAACGTAATTTATCTGCTATTCATACGCCTGTAAGTTGATTTACCGTGTAATTTACTTATAACTTATCTTAAGAAACCTTAAAGCAGCTCTCGAGTTTAAGCAATGTATCTTCAAGTTCTCAAACTTTATTATCTTGTCGGTTTATCACTAAAATACATAACATACCTACCAGCGCGTACAATTTATAATTAAGTACATATTCGCGGCCGAAGAACAAGCGATGTTTTCTGCTGATTAGTCTTAATTATGACCGTCTTAAGAATTCCAAATGCATATAATTAACTATAAAATACTTCTTTATGAGGAAGTGCATTAATTTACGTAATAAGTGAAGAAGATGAATTAACAATACGTTTATAAAACGGCTGTGAAGAGGTTGCTAGTATCATTGAAGTTAGAAAAACAAAAGAAATATAGAAAAGGAAGTGAAAGGAGAGCCGCCGTGCATTTCTTACCAATTGATTGGGGTACAATTTATTGCTTTACGTTATTGAAGATGACGCAGAATCGAAAATTATGTTTGATTTGTTTGTCGATAATAATAAACGTTTAAATTGATAATAATTCCATTGTTATTATTTGAAACCTTTGAAATTTAAAACGAGAGATGCAATGACAATGCAATATAATGTTGCTATTTATATTTTACTAATAAAATAATGAAACACAATATTGGCCATGAGCATGAAAATACATGATTTTCATACTTTATTTTATACAAGGCGTTTCCCACCGATAGATTTTTTTTAAATAATAAAAGCTAATATCCTTTGGAAACAAAGAAAATTACTTTTATTGTATAAATTGATATCCATGTAAAAAAAAATTCACAAACTCTTGGCAAGGACCTCGTGCAATCCTTATGGGTTTTGCCCCTTGCTCGGTGCAATTGGCTGAAAACTGTAGTTTATTAATAATTTCTAGCTCACCGATCAAAAGTCTCTTTTTTATTAGGAGGAAGAAAGGCTAAGTATATTACAATGTAGTTTTTAAAGCATATGCTTAAAACTGTTGGGATGACATGTAATACATACTGACTAGGCCCTTCTCCATTATTTTGCGACTTCGTCATGCTAAAGCACTCTTTTTCTTTAGTCTTGCAAGAAGCACGGCGACCTTTTTGAAGTGGTCTAGTTTTGCCTTTCATTAACCTTCTTAAAGTTAGTTATACTCCAATATGGATCTTTCTTTCCCTCTAGTAACCTCCTTAAGTCAGCTATGCTTTGCCCTCAATCTATCTTCTTACATCAGTTATACTCGGACATGGGCAGACTTTGCTTTGCTGTTGTCAAGAAGTGTTAAAATCGCTTGATCGTCACTTCTCTACCACTATCATCAATCAAAGCCCATCTCGATACGACAACCCCTTCGAGTGATGTAGGATACCTGTCAGAATGAATCGTTTCAAAGCCCTTCCTCAAACCAAGTTCCACCACGATACAAAATTCCGTTCCTGGGATAGTATAGGATATCCGTCAGGAAAAAAAACAAAAGACAATTGGTGGTACCAGGATCGTTTGAAACCACTACCATATTTCAAATACCTGAGCAAAATACTCCATTTTCAAGCTTCGCGCTTTTGGAGATTTTTGATCAGTAGCTAAGTCAAGAGCTATAATCTTCTAGAGTGCCCAAACTCTGTTTTTGGTTAACTTTTTCTACCCCATTATTTTTCTTTGATTTTTTTTCTTGTTTCCCATTTTATTATTTTTCTTCTCTATTTTATCTTTCTCACCTTTTCTTTTCTCTTCTTCTTTTATTTTACTCTTGGTTCAGTTTCTTCTTTTTCTGCAGCCTTCGTTCATCCAGTGTTGGATATAGGCCTCTTCTAGTTGTTTCCATGCTTCTCTGTTTGCAGCCATCTTCATCCATTGTTTGCCTGCTATTAATTTAACGTCGTCGATCCTTTTCTTTGGGAGTCATCCCGCGCTTTTCCTAGTTTCTTTTGGTCTCCAGAAAGTTACTTTACTTGACCATCTTTCCTTATCTTGCCTTGTTAAGTTCCCAATCCATTGCCACTTGAGTCTTGCTATTCTCTCCATAATATCAGTTACTGAAGATCAGCGGCGTTTTTCACTGTTGCGAATTTTATCTCTCAAGGTGATTCCCAACATGGCTCGCTCCATGGTTCGTTAAGTAACTCTTAGTTGTTCTACTACTCTTTTTGTTATTGCCATAGTTTCCAGGTCATATGTTGCAACCGGTCATAAACCTTCCGCTTTAGATACATTGGCATATTTTTATCCCTTAGGATGTAACTAAGCTTGCCGAATGCTACACATGTTGATGAATCCTTCGTTTAATTTCGGTGGTTTGATTTTCTTTGCCATTTTTAATTGTGTGCTCAAGGTATATGTATCGTTCTATAATTTCTAGGATGGTGTTATCTATGATAATATTGTCTTGGCTGTTATTTATTATTTTTGTTTTGTTAAGGTTCATTTTTAGTCCTATTCTTTTTGATTTTTCGTTTAGGTCAATTAGTATTGCATTTAGTTCTTACATGTCTGTACTTATCAAAACTATGTCGTCAGCAAACTCAAATCACTTTAATCCTTTTTCCTCCCAGTCTAGTTGTTTGAATACGTTTTCTGGAGCCAAAGTAAATAATTTGGGTGAGATGGTGTCACCCTGTTTAACACCTTTGCCGAGGATAATTTTTTCTGTTTCTATATCATCATCTATTTTTATATGAATGGTAGCTCCATCATAGATATCCTTGATGATAGCAGAATATCTGATGGAATCAATTTTAGCGTCGTCCATTCTATCTATAAATGTCCATGTTTCAATACTATCCAAAGGCTTTATAATCGATAATTGCCAGATGTAACGAAATATTGTCTTCTATTGTTTTGTTTAAGCTTCGCCGTGGTGATCTCGGATACTATAAAGATACGAGATTGGCTAGACCGAAGAAACATTGAGTTTGGAGATTATTGTTTGTTAACTTGATCCAGATCTTACTTACGTGTGGAAACTAGCTTTCTGTGAATTTCAGCACAGTATCTACCTCGATCAGAAAAGAAAGAAATAGTTGAAGTTATTTAAGATATATGAACACCTCGTATAGTGAAACTTCGGTAATTATTATTTATTAGAAAACAAAAAGCAAATTATTCTTTTATAAAATGAAAATATCAGAGATTTCTCCCATGACAAGCTTAGACATTTGAAGAAACTTCAGAGAAAAGAGTTGAAAGAACCTTAGGAATGGAATAGTTTGATACCTAATTTGTACAAAAAATGGCGATTTCTGATCCACTATTATTGTCTGTAATTTAAATTGGCCATATTACAATAAATACATTTACAAAATGTAGATCGTTATTAATTTCTAAACCATTCATAATTCATTTATCTTTGTAACATCTTCATTTTTCATAATTATTTTTACCTCCACGTAATGAAAGCGTTTCAAGCTTTTTAAATTATTGCTCGCTGTGATGATGTATTTAAATGTAGACTTGGTAATTTACCTAACGTAATAGCCTAATAGCAGCCATTATTCTAGCACTTTACAAATTGTTTCACATTTACGTTTTTAGGGCAATATTTTTTAATTTTGTTTCCTTTTCGTTTCTGAAGATTTACTAACTAAAGTGAAATACCAAATTAAAATTTCTGAATTATTTTTGTAAACATTATCTAGTCGAAATTCTTTTTCTTGCAATTTCTGTTTTTCTATCGTTCTTATTTTTTTTTTTTAATTAAATCCGGATTGATAAGGGACAATCTTGAATTATTATTCTCTAGAGGAAAGTTTTTATTCATCAATCTTATAACTGCTCGGAAGTCCAAAACTGATTAGACGCGTTTTAGACACATTCGCATCGGACCAAGGCGTCTTATCAGGCAACTCCCATATTTTTAATTTTGTTATAGTAATCAAATCAACTGCATTAACATTTTGATAGTTATATAAGAAGTACACGCTAAAGTGTAAACATAATAAAAAATGAATACTTTGGATCTTTGACTATTAGCAATGTTTTTATTATGACTACCATTTAAGAATTTTGTTAGTAATGCAAATTAAAAACCTGTTCTCTGAATAATTTTATATACATAAATTTATAAATAGTATAATTTGAAATGTATAAGTTATAATCTAGGTATTCCACAAAACAATATTCATTCTTCTGTAACGAAAAAATAATCAAAAAACAAATGTAGGTGTGTGAAGAAAAGCGTTCCTCCAACATATAAACATCAGATTGAATAACACAAGGTAGATGAACGAGCTTCAAGACAAACTCTATTGTTATCAAAAGTCTGTGGTAATATAATAAGAATAATTAATAACGTTGATAAACGAAGCACTTTAATAAATAAAAGCAGATCACTGTTCCACTAAAACGTAAATATCGCGTGATCCCCACGCCGACCAATGCCAGCGTAGTAAGCTGGCCAGACCTTGCGTCACCTGTGTAAAATTAATAGGTGGCTTACCTTTTGCCGCTCTCAATGTAGTGAGGATTAAAAAGCTGATAAAATAAAAACGTCGACTGTTTTAACTCGATTTGTCCTTTGCAATTCGCATTTGTTTTGCTTCATACAGAAGATTCGTTTGGTTTCCGATTAAAATGTTAATTTTTTTATTGTATTGCTTAAATTGTTTCAATATATGTTGGTTTACGTCAGTTCTAATTAATAAATCTTGATTGAATGGGAAAAAAGTAAAACTTAATGATCTATCTATTCATCGTCGTCTTTAATTGATATTTTTTGCATGTTACGTCCCACTGCTGTTTACGCCAATAAAACATCGATAAAAATAAATCAAGATCGTGTCCTTAAAAACTTCTTTTTAGATTGCACTTGTCATATGTATAACATACATAACAGTTGAAAACAGACCTTTTGTTTTAATAAAACCAACATTCTACGAGAAACTTTCGTATTTCGTTTTACAACAGTTATCATTCTCTATAACAGGATCTTTTTTTTTTTAATTAACACATGTTACTTAATAAAAAACCGCAAATTCGCTAGTTGTGTTTGTTATTAACAAAATTTATATGTTAGTATTATTATTACTTCCAGATTTTGAATGTTGTTAGATCCGGGCTAATATAAGCCAATTCATTCGGGTTACTTACCTTCACCCTTTAAATTTTTCTTTCATGAAATAACGTCATCGTCTCGAAAGCGTTTCATTATGTACTCGTTGAAATATCCTTGCTTGTGATGACGTCAGTTTGTTAATTTATTTTCTTCATTTCATAAAGTCAAAATTGTTAGTATAAAACAGGCGTTTTATTGTTGATGTTTGGATATAACGTAATATGAAAGGAATTTGCAGAGTTAAACATAATATGAATTTAAACTTCTTCGACTTCTCACTAATACAAATAACTTACTGCCAAAAAAGGCAGGCCTTGATTTGCAGTATTCTTGAATGAAACAGTAAAACTAATTAGTTATTAGTAAAAGACGCCTTGATATACTGCTATGCTATTTATACATTCATTTGGAAATGAGGAGAGTTAGAATCTAAACGAGTTGCCTAACAAAAAGTAAATGTGTAAGGTTTTTTGATTACTCATCAGTTGTAATCTATAATAGTAGAAATAGTTAAAGTGGAAGAAATTTAGTATTTGATATTCCAGTGATTTCTTCTTGAGAGCAAACGTTTTTCAATTTGAATAAATTTTTTTTGATCAGCCCAACAGTTAATTGCAACTATACTATAGTCAAAACCGACTCTTCGACGTTAGAGATGCGTTGTTGCTTTTAATAAAGTCGAAGAACTTAAAAAGAGTGCCTTTGTTTGGTTCTACGTCATTTAAATAGTTTTGACACGCAACATTAATTGATCGTATCATCCAAGGCGTTCCATTTGCTGTACTCATTTTTCAATTTGTCAAGATCTTTGTTGCCGTTAAGGCTGGCTCCGTATAATTGATTAATAATAACTTCTCTTTTGATGCTTTTGATTAGATTAGATGAACTACACTCATTACATAACCGTATTTTTCGTCGCATTTTGATTGTTCTATGTGTTCGTCTTGTGTTTGTATTATCTACTTCTAAATTGAAATCAATAGCCATTTTTTCGTTTTAGGATTTTTCATTTCATGACTGTAGAGGCCATGTTTAACAGTCTACACGCGATTATTCGGGAAATTCAGTATTCCAGTTTAAGTCAACCTTAGATTGCAAAACGGAAATTAGAACATTTTTAGAACAAATTGTCAAAGCGAAAACGACGGCGGGGTCTCTTTTTTGTGCTACTTTCGCTATTATCGATTTTAGATTTGTGGTACCTTAAACTTTCTTATCAGGAATCTTAAGTGATATCAATCGGAGCAATAAGGAAGTTGAAGTTTCATTTAACAAACAAAAGTCGACGTCGTTTCCAGTTTGATAGGCTATTCTAAAAAGTGCTCTAATCCCCGTTCTCCAATCTATATAGAGACTGAATTATGGTATAACGGAATAAATACATACTAAATCTCAGCCTGATGGCTTTAATATTTCCTGAATAATCGCGGATAGGCTGTTAAACGGGACACTCTGTATAATTCATAGCCAATCGTATAATTTATTAAATGGTTGTTGCCTATAAGTACATTTATCTCAGAATCTTAAGTAGTAAGTATATTTCACAATTTGAAGGTAAGTGAACCTTTTTCCCACGAAATCTTGCCCAATAATAAATCTACTTTACACTCTGTCCTAGATTTTAGAAAATGACGGATATTAGTTGGTTTGCACAACAAATCGATTTGGAGAGTCGAGATGTCCGTAGTGCTCTGGAGAAATAGCGTGGTAGCTTCTCGGTCTTTCATACACCACAGAACGTGACTTATTTTGATTGTTATTATAACGTTGTCGGTAAGCCTTGCCAAGGTCATTTATTCTCTCCGATGCTACTCTTTGATCTTTTGGACAACTTAAACGAATGAGCCAGAGCTTGGATTTCGAATACCCGTTACTATGCATTGCTCATCATTCTCTTGTTAATTAGAAACCTACCGCTTTAGA
>VTPC01091162.1:195697-236405 GCA_011009095.1 Ignelater luminosus
GGGGGTATCAGGAGTAAGGAGGTTTTGTAGAAAGGACGATTCTTATTCCACGTCCCAAATGTATTGGTGAATACAACAGCTACATGGGGGGAGCTGACTTGTTAAATTCAATGTTGGATTATTTTCGCATACTCATAAGATCAAACAAAAATGGTATATGAGGGTGTTCTTCCATTTCATAGGTATGATATGTGTAAATACATGGCTATGGTGGAGAAGAACAACTAATAATCCAGACCTATATTTACCACTTTCTAAATTCAAATTGGCAATAGCAGAGGTTCTTACTAGATCCAACACTGGAACTAAGAAAAAGGCCGAGCCAATAGTCAAAATCACCTACCAAAGTTGGGCGAAGACCGTTAACGTTGCAGGTATCCAGATTGTAAAGGGAAATCGTTTGCATTTTGCGCAAAGTGCAGCGTTCATCTTTGGATCAACAAGAAAAGAAATTTTATGCGTTTCACACCGGCTAGAAAGTAATTTTTGGCTTTTTTCTTTTTTATTGATGTATTACTGCCTGGACTGCAATTCGTGACATACGTATATGGCACAAGGAATTTTTTGTATTTTTTTCTAAAAATGTTGACATAAAATTTATTAAATATTTTTCGGATGTTCCGAAAGTATACTTAATAACATATATTTAATCAAAAAATTCAAACGGTAATTGGTTAATGAATAATTCCAACTTTTACCAAATAATTTTTTATCTTAAATTAGGGGCCAGGGCATGGTTCCCCTGATGGTCAGGTTTTAACCCCTGGTAGCCAAAAGGGACGGATTAAGATAGTGGCATGTTTCCGCTGATGGTTAAAATTGAAAATGTATACTGTTCAATCCTTTTTAATGTTTTGCAGAAGAGGATTACAAGAATAAAGTAGGATGTTACCTATATATTCTACGATATTTGAGTTAATAAAGAAATGGTTGAAAGATTATTTTAGTTAATAGTCATAACCAAAGAGCGGAATCAAGTAGTTGGCTGCCCAGTAAAGTTGTCCGTCTACCTGACCGCAATGCATTTAAACACGTTGAGTTTATCGATATTACATAGGCGGACGACTAGACATGTGCAATTCGCATAAGATAGTGACGTATTTTCTGCAAGATAGGCGCAGGCTAGTGGTGCAACACATTTTCGTTTTATTATATGCATGTGTACAAAATGCATCACTCGCGCTACGTACATTGATATAATACTTGGTAAGCGGTTCACCGCTGGCACGATCATGTCACCGATTCTTTTCATGACGTATCAACTAACTGATACCGCTCCTTGGTCATAATGCAGAAGCTATCACTTTTTCAAACTGAGACGCGGTAAATGTTTTCATTATACAGTTGCTCAAAGTGAAACTCGGACGCTGTTATGAAAATGTATAATTATTAATAAATTAAAAAATAATATTACAATAAATTGAAATAAAGTAGATACTCTATTAAATGGCAGTTTTCTGTATACATTTAATAAAAGAAAAATCAATAAATTCAAAAAATAAAGCAAAAAAATAATTAATTCTAAATTAAATACAAACTTAATATCAAAATAAAACTCGGACAATCACAGAAATTATAATTAAAACTTATATAACAATCAATTATTTTAAAATCAATACTTTGTGGGAAGGCCTTTACTCTTTTTGACACTTTCTAATCTTTTGGGCATTGATCTAACTATTTTCTCACTAAGGCAGGAGGTATCTCTTTCCATTCTTCAAGAATTACTCTTTTTAGGTCTGTTCTTGAAGAAATAGTGTGTTTCCGCACCTGTGTTTTCAAATAGCTCCATAGATTTTCTATAGCAATAATATCCAAGACATGCAGGCAATTATAAAGCAACCAAGACCGTATTTTATAAGCCTTATGTTTTGGATCGTTGTCCTGATAAAAATAAAAATCATCACTGATTCCTAATTTTTGTACGCTTTCGCGAAGATTCTTTTTTAAAATTGCTAAATACATGTCCTTATTCATTATTCCATCAATTATTTGTAATTTCCCAGGACCAGCAGCTGCCATGCAGACCCATACCATTACCGATCCTCCACCGTGTTTGACGGTCGGCTTTAAATTCTGCCGCTGCAACTCTTCATTTGCTTTCCTCCAGATGTAGGTGCTACCGTCAGACCCAAAAATATTAATTTTACTTTCATCAGTGAATAACACCCAATTCCAAAAGGAAAAATCTTTATTTGAGTGCTCCTTAGCAAACTTCAATCTTTTAATTCTATTTGTTTTACTAATGTGTGGCTATTTTCGGACAACTCGTCCATTAAATTGATGTTTCCTTAAAATAATCCTTATAGTTTTGGGGTGTGCTTGTTTACCAAGATATTTTTCTACTTCGACCGCCAGTTTGGGAGCACTCAATTTCGGATTTTTCGTTATTTGGCTTATGATCCATCTTTCGTCCGCTTCATTAAATATTTTTCACGCACTCTTTTTTGGTTTATTTGCTATAATATTAAATTTCGTAAACCGGCTTATGATATCACGAACTGTAGAATGACTACGATCAACTATTTCTCCAATTTCCCTAACTGTTTTACCCTTATTGTGATGCTTCAGAACCAATTCTCTTAGTTAGATAGACGTTTGACCACGTTGTCTTCCCATTTTTGTAAAACTACACTAATATAGACGGTTTGTAGTAAAAACCAAATTTGAACTAAAATTTTCAACATTATGGAAAATGTGCCGTGCACGCCGGCTAGATAAGACAAGCTATCGAAACCGTCCGAGTTTCATTTTGATGTTAAATTTGCTATCATTTCTTTGATATTCTATAATGATTATGACTAAAGAAAATTAATTTTGTTATTTTCAAAAAAATCTAATGCTGGCTTCTTTATTGATCCATAAGTATGATAATTTTATTTCTCAGGCAAAATCTTGGTTGTAATTTTTAGAGAAAATCTATTTATATTTAATTGTCCGACTTTCACGTTGAGCAACTGTATTTAATGTTTTTGTTATATGACATCAATCCTGTTAACTATTGATAATGTAAATACAGGGTCTGCATCATTACTTTTCTGTGTTTTATTTCAAATAGAAAATAGTGTAAATATCTGCATGCTTTCTCTAATTTTAAAGAATAAGGCTATTTCTTATAGTAGATACTATTTAGGTAGTTTATTTTGAACAACTATTTACAAGAAAGTTACTTATTTGATAAAGAATGCTCGAGGTAATACAAAAGCTTTGAAAGTGCATTATAACGGAAGAACTTAATTCTCTTAATAATTTTTCTGAAAGAATGCCCAGAAATATTGAACTATGTGCCTAATGCTTTAACATGTGGATTTACAGAAAGTTAAGCTTATAGATTTGTTAAAGAAAGTTAGTTACAAAAATTCTGAAAGTGCACATAGCGGAAAGTCTTATAATGCTCTTTTCACAAGAAATATTACAGAAATAATACATTTACCCCCATCCTCGATGATATTCTTACCCTTAGGTTTCGAATATGTATATAATATACTTTGTGTGCAGTGCTTCTTGTTAGTTGGGTGATTTTGGATGATTTAAACATGTATTATTAATAAAGCATTTTATTAATATACAGAGAGATTGTTAATGAGTGAGGATGGTTTGAATTTGGCGCCACATTTAAATTACTTTCATGTTGGCACTACTTGCTTACTTTTTGCAGTCTGTTAAATCTGTGTTGTTTATAAAGTATAATAATAATAATAATAACAAACAATACTATATAACCTCAAAAAAGTTAGATTATATTATTTGACAGATTGCAAAAAGTAAGCAAGTAGTGCCAACATGAAAATAATTTAAATGTGGCGCCATATTCAAACCATCCTCACTCATTTACAATCATTCTGTAGTATCTTGTTTTATGTTGTTAATTAATTAATTTGTAACGGTCAGTTGCAATTACACAAATATTCTAATTCGAAGTAATTTATCAATTATCACCGATTGTTGTTTTTAATTTTTTGAGAGTACAAAACTAATAAGGTACATAATATTTACCCCGTACCTACACTTTCTTGCAAAAGTACCTACACTCTCTTGCAAAAATATTAATATTTAAGGATTATAAAAAGTGAGCTATCAGGGGAAACATGCCATGCTACTTCAGGGCTCAGAAAATACAACCAGGGGAACCATGCCATGCTATTTCAGGCGTAGGTTGACCATCAGGGGAATCGTCCCATACCGAAATTAGGTACTGGAGATTACACCATTGTACTATTTCTTCGTAGGCTGCTGTTAGGTATTGAGACCTTGACTTTTCTTCCATTTGGACTCCAGACAGAGATTACTCTGTTTATTTTCAGCAATGGTTAAAAAAACGATGAATTGTCTTACAAAAGACCGACAGAGATGAACTGTTAGTAAGTATTTAAAGTTTTTTTCCTCCCTTTATTATTTCGGTCTTTAAAAACCTTTACCTACCTAAACTTTTATAAAAATTATACCACAGTTGTTGGATACAATGATTTTGAATTTGCGCGTTCCACAGGGATCGATCTTGGGTTCACTGTTATTTACATTTTATATTAATCACATTAATTTGTACGTAGTTAATGAATTACTTAATGATAAACAATACTAAGTTCCTTAAAAATAAATATTAGAATTCAACCAAGTTTTAAAAGGTTTTGATAGTTGAGAAGTGTATTCCTATTTTGTTTGTTTATGAATATAATTCTTGTGTAAATATTAATGTTATCTTATGGCTCTTCTTTTTTTAAAAAAAAAAATTCTTTTGCTTGTTTTAATTCTGATATCCTTTTCCGGGAAATTTTAAAGACGAATTATGTTTTCTATTATTAATAATTGAAAGTATTTCTTATCGACTTCAAAGAAATTTTGTATTAAAATGAACCTTGATAAAAATACCTGTGAAACTTCCATATTTGCAAACCATTAATAATTTTCTCTGGAATTTTTATTTCTAAGGATACTTTGGTATTTTATTTTATTTTAAATCCGAATCTGGTTTCAAGAATCGAAATAATCAATTTGTTAAAAAAATAATAAGAAATCTAGAAACGAAAAGTTTTGTATTTCAAATTAGCAAAACGTATTTCCGTTCCATCATCTAATCATTAATCTAACTCAAGTGATAGCTATTGTGGTAGGTGTGTGTGTGTTTTCTAATGACTCCCAATAAAATTCATAGTTTCTATTAAAGCTAATAATAGATTATGCTGCTATTGTGTCTTTTAGTCCATTAGGAATATTTAATTAATCCGAAGTACAGTGACCTTGAAATTTAAACAGACCAGACAATGTCTGGCTTTAGGTAAATTTGAATCGGATGATACTCTATTACTAATTACTATTATTTATGGTTTACTGCGATTTGGTTTTAGTAAAAACATTTGGATGTTTTAGTCTCTTCTAAAATTTGAACTTTTGCACTTTCATAAAATACATTTGGACCAGCCAGCCAACGTATTTTATTAATAGTGATGTTTATTTGTCTGCATTTACTATGATTTGTAGTATTTGTGCCAAATTATAACCAGATATTTTTAAAACAGACCGCTCAAAATGAACATGTAACATACCTAATAATCAATTGTTTGAATGATTAATATTTGCAGAATCAAAGATTCAATTGTAACGTTCCCAATTTCTCTCATTTCACACATTTTAAATCTTTCCTTGACACGAATCGTTTCCAAGCCAACCGTGTTATCTTAAGAATTTCATATTTAAAGTAGGCGAAGATACTAACCTACCGCATTATAAATAGTTTTGTACAGATTTAACACATTTTAAACAGCGCCAATTTTTATAACGCCTGGATATTAAAAGCTTTTTGTGGCCGATAGGAAGTAAGGGAGTCGTATGATTTTATCCGGACCGGATCTTTGATAACTTGCCAACGGAAATTTTGATATTTCCTGTTTTTATCCTTATGGTGAAAAATGTTCGTTAGATAATCAAATGAGATTAATGAGTTTGTAATTCGAATTTCATTCATCTATTTGATAGTATAGGAAAATAACTATGAAGTAAATCTTGACGTCCCTCGTAAACAATTTATTATGAGTCTTCTTTGGGTTAACATTTTTTGATTTTGAATATCTAGATGCTTTTAGTTTTTCTTCCTCTGCTCCATTTGCGTTGATATTATACAGCAAAAATTCGAACACAAATGAAAAATGTATTAAAATTTTCAGAAAACATTCTTGATAAAAGTTCCTGTTTTTTCAAGCTCAAAAAACGTTTGCCAAAATCTAAATATCTCGGCCAGGTTCCTTTGATGATAGATCTGCAGTGCAGTGCTTGGGCACACGTCTGCGCATTCCCATAGTAGTCCAGTAAAATAAGGCGAAATTAAGGCCAAACCTCGGAATGAAAGATACAAAGCTGAAAATTTGCATAGACCTTTGTCTCGACGTTCTAAAGACGGGCTGAAAAGTCTCATAAGATATCGTGTCCGCTAGTTAAGATATCAAAGGTTATGAAAATCGATTTTTTACAAATATCTTGCTTCCTATCGCTCGTATGTCGTTGGAGGTTCTTACAGAACTTGTAGAGCATAAAATTCTCTACAAGTTTGGTTTTATGCATTTTTATGTATGATTAGTCGTTTTCGAGATAAAGCGCGGAGAGTGGGAAGCGCGCATCCGTGTACAGGTTAACGCCATGTAAACTGCGGAGCCAGGTGCGTAGTACACTTTACGAAGTCAGTTATATTTATAATAAAATATTATTATTGTCATTATTAAAGTTAACAAACCATTATTGAAATTAAATATTTTAAATATATTATAAGTAATGCGGATGCATCACTAGATGCGACACAACATCGGCCCTGTTTAACAAAGGAAAACTGCAAATTATAAAAATGTTCGAGAAAAACCCCAATTTGTAGCAGCGAGCTCAATTATTCCAACTGGAAAACTGCCCTCCAAATACATTATTTGAAAATGGAATGCGTGTTCTTTCAGCAATGTATAATGCTTCAAAATCAGAACACTGTATTGACAATTTTAGGTACACACAATTCATAAAATCAACAAGACTCAACAGACCGGCGGAATTATCATCTCTTCCATCTACAAGTGCAGCAGCTCGTCAGCATATCTATGGGGCCTATTTCCAGATCCAGACTGGTTAGGGAAGGATTTACAACCTGAAGATTGGGGGTGGGATCTAGAGAACAAGATCCTGAAACCGACAACATTATTGCCACCAGCATCGGACGAACTATTGAATAGAATCTTCTGCATTTTCAACAAAGGTTGTGGCGTGGACTGTGCATGTAGGAAAGTAGGGTTGCAGTGCTCCACAGTTTGTGGTCAGTGTCACGGACAAGTACGCTTCAACGCCCCATCAATATCAAATGATTTTGATACAGAAAATGAATTTCTTCCTGAGAGCCTTTAGGTTTCAGAATCCAATGTGACGGAAAACGATCCAGAAATTGAATTTGGGCGACCAGAAGAAAAGAACGACAACAAAGATGTGAAAGCTTGAGACGCATGCCTACTGGTGATGGTATTCAGAGGTGAACCGAGTAGCTTCTGATACTATACACTGAGAGGTTGTATATTGCATTACATCAGTACAACATGAATTAGGCCTATCGAGGATACCATGCCAAGAAGTAAAGTGACTATGCATCTGTCTCCGCAGTTTACATAGCGTTAACTTATAAACGGATGCGCGCTTCCCACTCTCCGCACTCTATCCCGAAAACGGTTAAATATACGAAAAAATGCATAGAACCAAACTTTCGTGCTCTACAACTTTTGTAATAATGACATGGGGGGCATGGAAAGCGAGATATTTGCATAAAACCGATTTTCAGCGTTGCATCTTTTATTCCGAGGTTTAATCCATATTTTACTGGATTATAGGCATTTTAAGTATTGCATTTCAATATTGGAAAACAAAATCCAAATTGGAAAAGACATAACTAAATCTACTCCTTCATTGCAATTCTACCTCCCAAGAAGTATCTCAAAGTCATTTCCATCCGCCTGAAACTTTGAGACAGTCTAAAAATTGCTTTTTGTTTGTATTTATAAAAATTTCTTTGCGATCAAGGTGGGTTGGTTTAGAAGTCGCTCAAACGAAAGAAAGTCACAACATAGAATCCCTTTCCACTTCTTGAAAGTACAAATCAATTTTGTTAATATCTTAAAACACACATGGTGATGTAACGTGGTCCGGAGAATTATTTTAGGATAAAGGTGCGTAGCTTAGAGAAGGACCAAGCGACATGTTATGAGTATTTATTTAAACACAATGCGAAAAATCTCGAAAAGAACATATTCATTCAAAGACTACTTACTAGACAGATCCTTCTGAACTCTCGTAGTGAGTTTCATAGTGAATTGATCTCGGGGAGATTCGCTTGTATAGGGCGAAATTGCCTACATTAATTTAGGTAATGAAAAGCACGTGCAAACTTAAAATAGATTTTTCTTTGGATGCGGACTGCATACATGCACATGAGTGTCTGCTAAGAATAGGTTGTACATCTACTAGTTAAACTTGTATTATTATGAAAGCTTTACAGAAATTTCATCCGTGGCACTTTCCTCCTCTTTAACAGACGATCGTCAGACAATTAGTTTGATGGACGGTAGCTTTCTCGACTCAACGAATGATTGGTAGTGAACGCTTTGATTGTACCAAGATACATTGCAATCTTCGAATGCAATTATAATTAATTGAGCAAATTATAACAAGGTTGAAAACAATAAGCATTTGTACCCGTACAGTTGGTACTTATTATTTCTTCAGTTTCAACTTTTTGCACACATTTTTAATACATTGTAAGAAATTTATGTGTAAAACCGCGGATAAAATTGTTTGCATTCCATTAAAATATTTCCGCTCATTTACACTTGAACCATCCTGACCTTGAATCGTGCGATGAGCGTTAATTTCGCTTTTGAATACATAAACTGCAAGATTCTTGTTCAAGTGTAATTTTAGAATTTTCACTTACAAGTATTATAATTTTTTTGTTTTTGCTACATGGTCATAAATCACCACCAAAAGTTTTCCCCTCACATAATAATAAGAACAAAAAACTCGAAACGTGTGCTGTTGGTGTTCCCCGATGTTTCACTAACACGTCCTCGTTACTTTTTACACAAAGAAAGTTTTAAGCGGGGGCGCATATGTTCAGTATCTCCTAACAACCAATTTTATCAACAGGAAGAACGTGCTCTCATCACTGCACCCCAGCTTTAATTTTAGGTTCTGAACACCCACCCTCTCTCGTATTACTTATTTATTCATCTGCACGTAAACTTACATGAGAATAATAAATTTTATTTTTAACGTAACTCTTAACGCGTTTTTAAAAAAACGTAATCTAAATAACATGAATGCTTACATACATTTTCAGTCGTACGTAATTCGAAAAATCTTTGAAGTATTTGCGCTAGCTTTTTAAAATAACTCGCGTTGAAAATAGAAAAACGAAGTGTTAATGGTGATATTTTATAACAATGCAATGAAATGAAATCGAAAATAGTATAATCAAGGTTTTGCCTAGACTAAAATAATTCCAAGTTGCTTTTTTTAGGCTTCGTTTAATTGCGGATGGTTGTTGCTGTTTCTAGTAATTAAAATTTTAAATAAATAGGAAGTCACAATTTTCATGATTACATCATTTTTTTATTCCTCTATTTAAACCTTAAATGATTTTTTGCGTGACATTATATCTTTAAAATTGATCGAGATGTCTAATGAAAATAATAATTGAAATTGTCTATGGGAGATGATTTCACATCTGTTTATTTTCTTTAATAGCAAGCTTTATGTTCAAGGTTAGGCAGACTTGTATGTACGGAATAATCAAAATAATTCACATACAAAAAGTATAATATTGAGGTTACCGTACTTTGCATCCTGAGCATCATGTTACCGAAAGAAATTCACTTCATCATGATCAGTTTCAGAAGATTCTTTTTGTTTTGTTCACGAGCTATATCCACTATTTCTTCTAAATCTTAGTCTAACCTGTAAAAGCGATTTTAGGTAAATTAAGATGCAAGTTTGTTTCCCTCCTCTGATGTGAGCCGAAGGTATCATAATCGAGATTTTCGAAAATCTATATAAATATATATGTATAGCAGTTCAGAAGATATCGAGAAATTGGATTTTACTCAAAAACGCCCAATCTCACGAGAAGCGCATTTTTTGCTAAATTTTGCTCTTCTCCACACCTCTACTCCTGATAAAACCGTGAACTGTAATAAGGGTCCGACAAGAAACTTTATCTCGATGTTGCTAATCGTTTTTGAGATACTACTGAACTTCAGATTTCTTATCATTTTCTCAAAAAAAAAAAAAACTTACTGGCTGCACTGCCTTGTGAATTTGCTAGTACGCATAG
This sequence comes from Ignelater luminosus, assembly GCA_011009095.1. Taxonomy (NCBI): domain Eukaryota; kingdom Metazoa; phylum Arthropoda; class Insecta; order Coleoptera; family Elateridae; genus Ignelater; species Ignelater luminosus. Next base: position 206,043 of record VTPC01091162.1, read on the forward strand.
TGACATTGATTTCCACAACGCTTTACGAATCAAAATAACGATTAAAACATTTTTCTGTACGTTCTGGAATGTTATTTTTTCAGTAGACTTAGGAAATGACAAAACAGTTTGTTTTTCTTTCTATTTTCGAGAAAACATATTTCGTTAAAATTTAAATTTTAGATATAAATGTAGATTTACAGTGATTTACACTTGTAAAGATTTTGCCCAAAAATAGGGAACGCTTTTGTTTTCCATTATTTCTTCTAATGGATCAATTCAAACTATTCATTTTCTAAAATACTTCCAAAACAAAATATTAATTCAATCACATTTTTATTATTGCAGTAAAAGTATAAAAATGGTCAATACAATCATAAAATCGTCGTTACGTCCACACGCTATTTTATGGTGTGTAAGTTGGAATGTTTCCTCTTTTTATTACAAAAATACACGTTCCGATATTGATTCATCTAAAAAACACATTTTTCATAAAATATAATAAAAACGCACTATAATCTCGCTCATGTATCCTCTGCTAAGAATTTCTTTAGTTGAAATGCAACTCCCTTGTTCCTGCCTGGTATAACTGACTTTTATGGCGAGCCCACTGACTGATATTGAGAGATTCGCGCAAAGATAACTCGGCTTCATTCCATTCAATTTTCTTTTTTAATCTCCACTTCCCTACATACGAGTATCTGATTCTTTTCATTGCCATCGGATTTCTTTCTAGCTTGCAATTCAATCACCGCATTGTAATGAAAACTTAATTAATTTAAAAGAATCGAAAGTCACCTGATGTCAAACAAGTGTATTATTCAGTTGCCTGTCGCATTTTCTTGAACGAAATTCTTACTTGCAGCTAAATTTTAAATTAAAATTTTAATGGAATATGCAGTTTGTCGATAACGCCAATAAAGCATGAATTATTATTACTTCAAGTTTAAAATCTAAAAAGTGATAGTTTTGTAAGTGGCGATATTCTACTGTTAGTCATTTGATTATTTATTGAATTATTAGTATAAATATTTCTGTGACTGATGCGTCATTTCTTCATGTTAGTTGATATTGGTAGTATAAGGAGGCAATTAGAGTAAGGATACTTGTAAAAAAGGAAAAAACTTTTGATGTAATTTGTGATAGCTGAAGACAGTGAGCTAACATTATTAGTTGATGATTTTGTTTCAGCATTCAGGGGTTTGGTCATTCATCCTGATTCCCTCGCATAGTTTATTTGAATGATTTTGTTTTAGTATACCTATTGTTAGGCACAATATGGTTTCTGAATTGTATTTTTGCTCGACTGCTAGTTACTTTATGGCTGATCTTTTACGCATGCAATCCTCCTCCACTCGATCAACGAGAAATCTTATTAGCATGAAAATTTATCGTGCCAACAAAGATAACGACATTAACAAAGCAAACACAGTACGACACATGGTCAGATGTGGAAGGGATTTGCAGAACTAAAGTCGAATCTGAATAGTCGAGACTACGACAGTCAAATTCGAAAATGATTTTCTTGGGTGGGCTATGTGAACTGGACTAACCCACCAATCTAGTTCCCAAACAAACTAAAAACTATGTTTACAAAGAAGAATGAAACTAACCAACAACTTCTAAGCGATGAGAGACCAATGTATGTAACAACCAAAGCACGCTGAAGGTTTGTCGGGAATCGGAAAAGGGCAAAAGGATCTGCATATCATAACCATAAGACACTTCAAAGATAAGCAGATAAAATGGTCAGCATGCATACAACTAAAGCACTTTTTGGTCAAAATCAGGTGTATTTCATGGATTAAAGTCCTTTAGGTTTTTCATATCCGATTTGCAACTGGGCATTAATAGCCAAAATGTATCATCGAAACTAGATCTAAAATAAAGTCAAGATCAGTTGCAAAAGAAAGTGAACCGTGTTGATTCCCACACAGCAAAAGTCATAATGGTCAGTACTAACACTAAAGTAAAAAGATTTTCGAACTGGAAATAGTAATCATAACTACTCAAAACAAAAATTGAGATTAACTTGTTCTTATGTCTAATTAGCCATACGACCATAATATCTCGAAACCAATTAACAAAAGTAAACCGTGCTCAAAAGCACATACATGCAAATAAATCATCTGAAAGGCACACCTAGCAGCATTTTAATATTACACTTGTCCAAACACTACACAAGTGTCGCTATACAGATCCCACAACAATCAAAATCCAACAAGACGCGATGCAAATGATGACCGATAGTCCAGTCAACGAAGGGGTTATAGAGGACATGGAGTGGGAGAGAATTTTTCTCTTGAGGAATGTGTTGGGGGTAGTTAGGAGACAAAGATACTAAAAGTCACCGCTCCTACCCCTGCCGCTTCAGGGGCGAAGGGGGTGGAAAGGTCCCTATTTTCGGTTTATTGCTTATAAGTCGGAAACGGTGCATCGTACGGTAAAACGTATTCCCTACAAAATAAAAGATAATTAAATTTCCTACAAGACTGTCTATATTCATTTTCTTTCTATGTGTTATAGTTTCCGAGATATTCGCATGCGAAAATCGATATTTTTCGAAAAACTTTTTTGCCTCACATTTTTCGTCAAACGTGTCCTTCTAACTCCTCAGCCTTATGTTTCACAAAAAAAGTTGTCAGATAGGAAGTTGTAGAGCATTCAGTCCCCTTTATAAATATGTTTATTTACTAATTTATCTTCGACAGGTCAGAAGTTACAGCAATTTGAAGTTTTTGGATATATTCCGTGATTTTTCAATAAAAGTCAAGGAATGCCCAAAAGGGGTTGTAGAGGAATTCTGCTTCTCAGGCATATGTTGCGGGTAGTAAGGAGGCGAAGATACTAAAAGTCCCCGCCCCTAGCCTTGCCGCTTTAGAGGGGGGTGGGGGGGTGGAAAGGTCCCTTTTGTCGGTTTTTCGCTTATAACTCGGAAATGGTGCGTCGTACGGTAGAAAGCACTCTTTACAAAAAAGATAATTAAATTTTCTACAAGAATGTTTATATTTATTTTCTTCCTATGTGTTATAGTTTTTGAGATATTCGCTGGCGAAAATCGATAACTTTCGAAAAACTTTTTTTGCCTCACATTTTTCGTCGAAGTTGTTCTTCTGACTCCTCAGCTTTGTGTTTTTGGAAAAGTCCTCAGACACGAAATTGTAGAGCATTAGATTTCCTTTAGAAATATGTATATTTACTAATTTATCTTTTACAGGTCAGAAGTTAGAGCAATTTGAAATTTTTGGATAAATTTCGTGATATCTCCAAAAAAACCATACTTTCGTTATTATTGTTATTTATGTATTAAGAAACTGGAATTTAAGAAAATTCTTACCTAACCTTGGCAAATTCCAGTTTCTTAATACATAAATAACAATAATAACGAAAGTATAGTTTTCTTGAGAAGTCACGAAATTTATCCGAAAACTTCAAATTGCTGTAACTTCTGACGTGTCAAAGATAAATTAGTAAATATACATATTTCGAAAGAAAATGTAATGCTCTTCAACTTCCTGTTTGACGACTTTTCCGAAAACATAAGGCTAAGGCGTTAGAAGGGCAACTTCGACGAAAAATGTGAGGCAAAAAAAGTTTTTCCAAAACTATCGATTTACGCTGTCCAATATCTCGGAAACTATAACACATAGAAAGAAAATGAATATAAACAGTCTTGTAGGAAATTTAATTATCTTTTATTTTGTAGGGAATACGTTTTACCGTACGATGCACCGTTTCCGACTTATAAGCAATAAACCGAAAATAGGGACCTTTCCACCCCCTTCGCCCCTGAAGCGGCAAGGCTAGGGGCGGGGACTTTTTAGTATCTTTGCCTCCTTACTGCCCGCAACATATTCCTTAAGAGAAAAATTCCATTACAACCCCCTTTTGGGCATTCATTTACGGATGTATCCAAAAACTTCAAATTGCTGTAACTTCTGACCTGTCGAAGATAAATTAGTAAATAAACATATTTATAAAGGGGACTGAATGCTCTACAACTTCCTATCTGACAACTTTTTTTGTGAAACATAAGGCTGAGGAGTTAGAAAAACACCTTTGACAAAAAATGTGAGGCAAAAAAAGTTTTTCGAAAGTGATCGATTTTCGCTGGCGAATATCTCGGAAACTGTAACGCATAGAAAGGAAATGAATATAGACAGTCTTGTAGGAAATTTAATTATCTTTTATTTTGTAGGAAATACTTTTTACCGTACGACGCACCGTTTCCGAGTTATTAGCAAGAAACCGAAAACAGGGACTTTTAGTATCTTTGTCTCGTAACTACCCCCAATACATTCCCCAAGAGAAGAATTCTCCCCCATCCCATGTCTTCTACAATCAGCTTTTGGGCATTCATTGACTGGACTACGACGGTTTTCCGAAACGTTGTCATAGTAATGGTATATGACAATTCAAGGCCAACTAAAAACCTTCATGCATACCAATTACAACTTGACTGATTCACGATTTTAAAATAACTTACTCGGTAGACCACATGTAATATCACATCAAATTGGTGCATTGACACTTGTAACGTGACTCATGTCAGGAAAATTCTCTAAATAGTTTTTGCAAAACACAAGGCATACAGCACACAAGATCTGAAAGTCAAAAACCTGTAATTAAGTTACTGGAGTATAAAAATAAAAAATCAATTAATTGATTACAAAACCATAAAAGGATTTTTTGGTCAATTTTTGGATTATTAAATTATTCACGAATTTCAATCATATTGCGTAGAGTACACAAAAATACAGAAACACATCTCAAAAGTCTGCAAAATATCAAATCACCTTAATCAACAATTATTTTTCTACAAAATGTGTATTTTGCTAAAATTTTAATTCAAGATTAACTGCAGATTTACCGTTATTTTGTAGTCTTAAAAATTTGTAAGAAAAATTCCAAATCTGCCTACCTTGCTTTTCTGAAAGGTTATTTATGAGATACTCCCAGGTGAATATACGAATTCTAATTAACCTACAATAGGTTCATATTTTTCGTTTGGAGTATATTTTTGATGAATTCTTTTCTATTGAAATCACTTACTTATATTTTCACTATGGACGCCGAAATAGATATAAAAAAACATGCGAGAGATTGAAATTCTAAACGGAAATGGGTGGATATTAAGCAAGACATTCATAGTGTTGTCAGTACAAACCATACATCTTTCAGAAAAAACGTCGTCTTCTAAGTAGGATTCCAATTTCCTATTTTCTATTCATGAAAGAGACAAAATATGCCAATTAATGCAGTCTATGGATTTATCGACACTTTTGTTAATCTCTTGAAATTATGAATAAGTATTTCAAAATATGGAGAGCGGCAAGCCAATATTATAGTATCAGTATCGCCCCAAAAACATCATATCGATCGGTTCCTAATCGTCCCATCCTTGTAATGATTATAATAATAATAACCGGTAGTACCACAATGAATTTTTGGTAATGTTATAAACCCATTCATAGTAGTATAAGTATAGTAAAGTGACAAACAGTAATTTACATACATTAATCTTTTATAGTAGAATAGAATTGTCATTGTCGGGGTATTCTAGCATAAGCGTTGTAATTTTCTTAATAGTTCAGAATGTAAAAGTAAACATGGTTTTATTCTATAAATAGTCACCACCAAACTTGTAACACAAAAAATCCCTCAAGTTAAAATAGATAAATGTAAAAACCCACTTTAAAAGAATGCCGGTGACTTCGTTTCTAATCAGGGTTGCTATAAATAAAAGGATACTTAAAATGTCGGAATGAAAATGTATCGTATGTGTTGATGTAACTGAAGTTTAAAGCATTTCTTTTTGTTTTCTTTTTATAACCTCCCAGATTACATCACCAACTTATTATTTCTTACGTTATAGTTTCATACCGTAACGTTTAAAAATGGTAACCGAAGGTGAATCTTTTCACGTTCCATTACGATTATAATGATACAGCGTTTGGTTCTGATTACTATGTAGGGGGAAAGTGGCTTGCGTGTCAAAAATTGGCTGCTTCTGACAGTTAATTTTAAGCGTTTCAAAGAAGATAATTGTCCCGTCCAGTAAGGCACACTTCTTTTTATGTAAATGGGAAAGTTGCGTTTCCGGCTAAAAGCGGAAGCATGTCACGAACAAATTTTAATAAAACGGACAATAACCATTTCGGTGTTGGGTTTAATCAGTTTTATTTACTGCTTGAATGGGTTTTAAATGTTTAATAATCCTTTCAAAAGATAAGGCTAAAGTAAAACTGAATTAAACTGAATTAAAACGTGCAGCTGTAATAACAAGGGGGTATTAAGTGGGATAATAGACGTGGACGCTTATATGAAATTTTTTTCCCTGGGGGAGGATTGAATACATTTTCAAAGATAATAATTTGTGTTATTGTAATTAACGTACCGTAAATAGAATTGTTTGCAAATAATTGAAGCCTAAAAGACGTTTTATTATTGGTTCAAAATCTCATCAATATAAACATTTTCTTAAACAGTTTTTGTGTTGGTGTCTCTTTTTTATTCCAATTAAGTAAGTAAGATTAATATTCTTAGTACCTCAATATAATTTTTCCCATATAGATTCAATTATAAAATTTAATTGAGAACATCGTCGAGAAACATTTTGCATAGTAGGTGTAAACGACCTTTAGGATCTTTAATACAATTACCATACAATTAATATACATATCAAGATGGTTACGTAGTTCATATTTTGATACTAATGATATTTTCCGCCGAATTCGTTTTATGAAGCCGATTCGCTGTTGTTTTGCAAGTATATAAAACAAAACGGTAAACAGTGCAAAGTTTTGTTGGAACATGCAAATAAATAGTTGCCGTTAGGGAGAAATTTCGATATTAACGACTTTCGTCGCCTACTTGATCATATTTATCGATCTAGCTGAAACATGGATGAGCTTCTTGGTGTGCCTCTTTCATTTTTGAATCAGATCATTACTTAAATGTATTAAACTACTCACAAAAGAATAGAGATATTTACATAGGTGTATACCTATGAAATGAGACTTTTTTTTTCAATTTTAAACGTTTATTAACAAAAAATGGTTACAAATTTAATCTTCAAAATAATAGCCATCGCTAGCGACACATTTTACCCATCTCTCAGGCAATTTGTGAATGCCGCGCCGAAAAAATTGGCCGTCTTTGGCCGCAAACCAATCATCGAGCCATTTTTTGGCTTCTTCGTGAGAATTGAAGCGCTGCTCGGAAAGTGCGTGGCCCATCGATGCAAACAAATGATAATCGGAAGGCGCCAAGTCTGGTGAGTAAGCCGCATGCACCAGCGGTTCCCAATCGTACGTCTCCACCAATTCCCGGGTCGCTCTTGTTCGATGTGGTGGTGCATTGTCATCAAGAAAAATTACTTTGTGACGCCGATCGGCATATTCTGGGCGTTTTCGGTGTATAGCGCTGTTCAAATCGGCCAATTATCGTTGGTAGCGTGCACCGTCAACTGTTTCACCTGGTTTTAATAGCTCGTACCAAATCATACCATGCTGATCCCAGAAAACACACAGCATTGCCTTGCGGCCGAAGCGATTTGGTTTGGCCGTTGATTTTGGCTTGTGGCCGGGCGGACCATACGATCGTTTACGCTTGGGATTGGAGAAATACACCCGTAACGATTCGATGCAAAAAAGACTTCCTTTTGAACCGGGAGAGCAGCATTTCACAAGTGGTTTTTCGGTTCTCTTGCTGCCTTTCAGTCAGTTCATGCGGCACCCATCTTCCGACCTTTAAAATCATGCCCATGTCTTTCAAACGTTTGCAAATGGTTTTTTGGGTCACTCCCAACTGCTCTGCCATCATTTCTTGCGTTTGACCATCATCTTCATTCAACAATGCTTGCAATTCGGTGTCCTCAAACTTTTTCGGTGGCCGGCCACGTTCCTCGTTCTCCACGCTAAAATCACAACTTCGGAATTTTTCAAACCACCTGAAGCACTGTGCTCTGCTTAGAGCATGTCCACCGTAAGCTTCTATAAGCATTTGATGAGCTTGAGAAGCGTTTTTCTTCAATTGATAACAGAAAATCAACGATGTCCGCAAATCGTAGTTTGAAGGCACGAAATTCGACATTTTTAAGAGCGAAAAAAATGCGTTGTTGTATGAAACATCACAAACAATGAATTGAATATTGTTGACAGATGACAGACGAAAAAAATAAGACATTTGGGACAGTTTAAAAATACTCCTAGCGACATCTGTGGTCTAATAGCTGAAAGTCTCATTTCATAGGTATACACCTGGTATATATTAACAATATTCTGTCTTGCAAAAAATACGGTGTGGCCAACAGTAGTGATCCGATTTAATACGTGGTTCAAAATGATATCTTGAACATATCATTCGGCTGTGAGGTTTTTCTGAACATGGAGGTCGGTGCGCCACCCTGCCCAAACCATAATACCGCCACCCCCAAAAGAAGTGACTGGACGGGTAAATTGTGGTAACCTGCGGTATCATGCATTACGATATGCCCTCTGACGACGACTATTGTTTTTGAGACAAAATTGCGACTTTTCTGTATACAATATCTCGTTCCAAGGCGTATCCTGCCGTAGCCTTAATCTTGCCCAATGCCCAGTCCACCCTCTGTCTTCGATGCGCCGGACATCTCAGGGGACTAGATGATACCAGTCTTACCTCGTGTAACCGATTTCATACGGTTTGGTCAGATACCCTTAGACCTGTCGCATTCTGAAGTTCCTGCCGCAGGAGTCTAGCAGCAGAAAATGGGGGCATTCTGCCATTAATTATTAAAAATCGATCTTTCCGAGGTGTCGTAATGCGAGAGGACTGCCCGGTGTTCTAGAGGTATTTCCGGTTTCTCGGAAGCGAGCAAGTACTCGAGAAACAACAGTCTGCGAACATTCTAACAAATCTGCAATATCAACCTGTCGCTTTCCTCTGCTGCAAATCAACCGCAAAATTAACTTGTTCTGGTGTCAGATGTCGCCTTTCTATTGAAAATGTCCAAGATATTCAACCATTAATCTTACAAAGTATTAAAAATGATAATAAACTTCACCAGTTACAATCAATGTGTTTTGATAGATACCTACTTGATCCAATGTTCATTTAATAGCATATTTTGGAAATCTCCAGATCTATACAATTACAATATCTCTATTCATTTTTGAGTAGTTTACATAGTAAATACGTTTTAATTTAACTAGATCGATATATATGCAGGGTGGTCCAACGAAAACGAAACAGACTGAATAACTCCTACGAAAATAATTTTTCGAGAAAACGTAAAAACACGTCAATTTGTATTGAGACGGGGACATTTTTTGACGTACAATTCGAACCCTAAACTTCAACTCCATAGGGAGGGGAGGCGTCAACCCTTCAGAAATCTCTAATGGGAAGGGGTTTAAGTGGCACATCATTAGAAAGGCCTTTCAATGTATGGACTTGAAGATCACTATATTTTAGATTTCACAGCCTGTATCGACCGAATTTAAAAATTCAAACGAGGCAATATGAAGAATTGAAAGGCCTTTGAATTGCACGTCAAAAAATGTCACTCTCCCAATACAAATCGACGTGTTTTTGCGTTTTTTTTCAAAAAATTATTTTAGTGGGAGTTATTCAGTCTGTTTCGTTTTCGTTGGGCCACCCTGTATATTATTTCAGATTAGAATAGAAAAATCGTCATTGAAAACTCTCGATACACCTACGTACATCATTAAGTCTCCAAACGAAACAGATTTCAATTATTCCATTATTCCTGCTATTTTTGTAGACAGAGAGAAAGTACTTATTTGCTGATTACGGAATCCAGATAAAAGAAGATTTTAACTAACCAATTGGCGGCTTTCTCGTGGGAGGATATTGTGGACACTCCTTAATCTATACATGGACAGTTATGATCCCAAATTATCAATTTACTTAATAAAACGTAAAATTAATTTGAAAATTTCAAAGCTTCTAGAATTATCTTATGATTATAATAGTTTTCTTAAAGAGGCTTATTACTACTAAAATGTTCTATTAATAAGGTATTTATAGAAAGTTTTTAACACGAAACTTTGTTGCAAACTAGGAACTGAGAATACAATATCAAGAAGTCCATTTCATACGCAGATAGCATCTTTAAAACACAAACTGGACAATCAGAAATAAAGCTGCACAATCAATTCCAGTGTAAACTTAATTAGGAGAACGAATAAATTTGCTGATAATAGCTTTGTTTGGTATGTTGCACTAATGTACACTACTACACACTTGGTTTTGCAAAAATTGCGTTTGGTATATTAAGTGCAAGTGAACAGAAACTGTTTAGTATGTTAGGGTTGTGGAATTTTTGCTGTACGGACTGCACCAAGTCTTGAGAAAGTGCAATGAGTACAACCAATGCGAGTATGCGTAGTATTCAATTTATTTGATATTTCAAGCTGTCAGAGCCAAAACGTCAGAAGGTACCTAACCTCTATTCTTATTATTTTAAAGGCGAATTCAAAACAGCAAATAAAAACAAGTAAAATGGATGCTGAGAACTCAAATATGATTTTGCATATTATTGGATTATTATTATCCAACAGCAGCGACAGTAGTACAATAGATTCTGATGAAGAATTTTTGTTTTTGGGTTGTAACACAAACAATAAATGAAACCGTTCACAGATCACGCATACAATCTGCAACTTTTTTACACCGAAAGCTTTTGTCAAATTTCGATGCACTGATTTACACTGGTTACACTTGCGCCCCTACACTCGTTACACTTTAGCCCCCACACTTGTTACACCTACACTTTTCCGGACTATTATACCAAACGAAGCTAATGACAACATAATATGAGAGTAAAGTGGGCCCTCTTTTTGATCGAAAAGCATTCAAGACGAACAGGGTCAGCTTTAGACATTAAGCTAGTGAAGCGATCGACCGTCACACAGAACCGTCTTAGCGTAAAAATCAATTTAGAGATTAAAGTATTGCATTGATCTGTATTGTCTCGTATGGGATATGAGTGTGTAAAAAACCACCTTGAGTTGCCTCGGGTGGACTAAGTTCTAAAGCCTGCCCTGTAAGCGAACAGTAGTTAATATGAGCATTATGAGCGTCTTAAAGTATTTTACTGATAGCAACGGGACCGCTAATATTATGGCAGGTCGTGACATAGCATTGTTTGAATTGTTGGGTAGTATGACGCCATATGGATGACTTACGTTCTTAATCTTCGTCTTAAAATGCTTTTTAAGAATTTTTTTCTGTACTCCTTAAGCTATCGGTGCGTTCCAAATGCAAGCTTGTACTTTAATAGATATTTATGTCATAAGAATCGTAATGCCAGTCGTTTGGTACTACATCGCAACCAACCTCGGAAAAGCCCCGGAAAATATGCGAACTAATTTCAATAACAAAAACGTCGACCAATCAGAAGCGTAATTTTACTCGAGTACATTAACTGACAAAAAGTTACCTTAAATCTATTACATGTTATTGGTGGTGTTTAGTTTTATTTAAATTTCCCGCCGGAAGATTTTTGGATGGGAGTGTACTCCCCCGTACACGCCCACTCAGGGTTTTTCTGAGGTGGGTCGAGCTGTAGTCGTGACGATTATCAGACGAGATGTTAGACCAATTTATGAGACTGCCTTCAGCCGATACGAAGTACGATGCATTAGTAAGAAAGCCAAAAATATTACAAGCGAGAAAGTTTTGCTCGCATATTTTGAACAATTATCTAAAGATAAAAATTCTTATTATCTGTGGTCTTAGTATTCGATGCTACGAAGTGTTTTGTCGATTAAAAAGAACGTGAATATTAGCAAAATACATACACCTAATTACATTCTTGAAGCGAAGATCCAATGGATGATAATACGGCTAAAAAATTCAGAATTTTTACCGAACAGTTTCTTAATACATAAATAACAATAACAACGAAAGTATAGTTTTTTTGAGAAATCACGAAATTTATCCAAAAACTTCAAATTGCTGTAACTTCTGACCTGTAAAAGATAAATTAGTAAATATACATATTTCTGAAGGAAATCTAATGCTCTGTAACTTCCTGCCTGACGACTTTTCCGAAAACATAAGGCTGAGGAGTTAGAAGGACAAGTTTGACGAAAAATGTGAGGCAAAAAAAGTTTTTCAAGAATTATCGATATTCGCTGGCGAATATCTCGGAAACTATAACACATAGGAAGAAAATGTATATAAACACTCTTGTAGGAAATTTAATTATCTTTTATTTTGTAAGGAATATTTTTCACCGTACGACGCACCATTTTCCGAGTTATAAGAGAAAAACCGCCAAAAGGGATCTTTCCGGCCCCTCTAAAGCGGCAGGACTCGGGGCGAGGACTTTTAGTATCTTCGCCTCCTTACTACCCGCAACATATTCCTCAGAAGAAGAATTCCTCTACAACCCCTTTTTGGGCATTAATTGACTTTTCTTAAGAAATCACGAAATGTATCCAAAAACTTCAAATTGCTGTAACTTCTGACCTGTCGAAGATAAATTAGTAACTATTACATATTTCTAAAGGAGACTGAATGCTCTACAACTGCCTGTCTAACGACTTTTCTGTAAAGTATATACGGCTGAGGTGTTAGAAGGACAAGTTTGACGAAAAATGCGAGGCAAAAAAAAGTTTTTCGAAAATTATCAATTTTCGCATGCGAATATCTCGGAAACTATAACACATAGGAAATGAAATGAATATAGACGATCTTGTAGGAAATTTAATTATCTTTAATTTTGTTGGGAATACTTTTTATCGTACGACGCACCGTTTCCTAGTTAAAAGCTAGAAACTAAAAAGGAGCGGGGACTGTTAGTATCTTTGCCTCATAACTACCCCAAACACGTTCCTCAAGAGAAAAATTCTCCCCCATTTCATGTCCTCTACAATCACCTTTTGGGCATTCATTGACTGGACTACATTCAGAAATAAAAAATACACGAAGCAACCAGATAAAATACACATCTTTGGAAGTATGCTGAAGACTATTGCTACTTTTTTTTGAAACTTGTTCATCTAGAGGAATATACTGGGCATTGTTTCAGGAGGCCTTTTGCTTCCTCCTCCCGACGTAGATTTCCTCACAGTTAAACGCCACGGGGATTGGAAGAGCAATAGTGTTGCAGAGGAATCGTTAGAAAATTCAATTGAGAATAAAAAGAAAATTTCTGTAGCTATTCTTGGAGAAAAAGGTGTTAAAGTTCAGAATGTAGAAAATAATGTACAAATTACTGACAAGGCAACATTCTCAATACCAGCATCTACGTCTGTTATAATTTTTGAAACTAATAATTTTGCTGTAAATGCTTGTCAACAAGCTTTGTAACTTTTCAGTAAAATCTTTTGCGATTTATTGATTTATTTTGTTGTGTTTTAATGAGTACTATAATGTATGTTGTTATGATACCGAGTTTAGGGTACTCGCTTCCGGTCGTACCATAAATATTACGAGTTCAAAAAACACTTTACCCTCGAGTTGTGTACGATATTTTTTTGCACGACTTTTAACACTGACAACGAGTTGTAAAGTGCGAACTTTGCAAAATGCAAATTTTTGACCATGTCTGTTTAGTTTCTTTAAAAAAGAAAACAAAATCTTACAGTTTTAAAGGTCCGTTTCCTTGATGTAATTTAATTTGAAGAGCATAGAAAGTAATGATTTTTTAATTTCTATTTTTTCATGTTTGTATCAAATTTATTTTCCATCATTTTGTTTCTACAGAGAAATAAACTTATGTAACGATCGTTTATTATTATTTATGTATTTTTAAATACCACAGTGAATATTACATATTTGTACTGTACAGATGGTAGGAGGATAATAATTTAGTTTCTATTCAGTTTTTGTTTCCAGTAAAAGTAATATATCATGATGAGACGGCGGAAACATTCAAATATTATTGTTCGTCTTTTTCCCTCCCTAAAACACACAATGAGATCTAACTAATATTTTATGATGCAAATGCCAGACAACCCTTTGAACCTTTTAAGTTTGTATACATTATGAGTCAATAAAAAACATCATGTGGTTTGAGATAATTTTTAAAAACATGTATACGATAGTAAGGGTGTTGTCTGATTTATTGTTATGTTTTGTTTTATATTGGATATTGAACTTTTGTTTAAAATGCATGTATACGTAGTCTTATTAATACATAGTGAATGGAATCTGACAGAAACCATCAAGTTATAAGGATACATACGATCTTGACATTTAATATTATGCTAGAGAGATTTCTCTGCAAATTGTGTATGTTATAGCGGAAGATTCAAGAGTGTGTGAAATTGATTTAGGTAATACAACGTACCCCAGATCTACCGACCCTAAATATTATGATTAAAAGTACGGTTGATAGAGTGGCACGTGTAGTATGCTATTACGAGGTCATGCCACCAGCATCCGGATTATCACAGCTTCCCCTAATTTAATAACTTCAATAAATGAATATTATAAATTAATCTCCTTTCCTTTTAACATAATTTACATTCCCTTTCCCTACCGAGAGACAGAGTGTTGTAAGTGAGAGTGCTTTTATTCGTTGTGATAAACAACACCGTGGGGCTTTAAGAGTATAAATTTTAATTAAGTATTCAAAGGGTATCTCAGGCATGCACGTCTTGGAAGCAAAAATTGTTTGGATGACAACGATGTGGTTGATGCAAACATTTTTTGAATTTTCTAGTTTTATTATAAAATTTGTAATTTCTCGACATAATACAGTCATGAATTTAGAGAATTTCAATTATTTTGTAACTTACTCTGTGCATTAACATTAGCTTTATCAACGTTTCATCTCATCATCATACTCCAGATGTAATTAGCCCTTATTACCATCATTAAATGTTCAAGTACGAAAAGTTGTTTTTCATAACACGTTGCTTTCATAGTATACTATGTTGCTACCTTCTAACAGTTGTAGTAAACTTTGTAATGTTATACTGTGTATGCGAAGTATGCAAAATGCGATCTTTTTTAAACTCGTATCGTAAATGGGTTTGCTTTGTAATCACAGATTACTTACTGGATTCATTTGTAACACTTCCTTTAATAATGTTATTTGAAATTACATTGATTCTTCTTTATACAGGGTGTCTCCAAAAGGTTGGGACATGGCTTAACTGCAGACTCCTGAGATAAAAATAAGAAGATTTAACCCAACTTATCTATATCCAAAATCGTCTCGTTAAGTTGGTAAGAGGCGTCAAAGTTTTGAAAAAAAAATTAATTTTGCGTATAAAAATAGTAGGCTTTTTTATAATTTTTGGTATGGCATGTTTTGTGACTGTAAGTCACGTTTCGAGATGATTTTGGTCTTCATCAGTAAGTTGTAAGTGTATTAAACAAGAATGTCGCAGTACAGATTTGTTGATAATTTTTTAGTGCCTAGGCTGAGAACTTGCAATTTTTTCCAAAAAGATACTTTCTTTAGAAACATTTTTTGTATCTCTGTAATTTTTGATAACTCTTAAGTTTATCCAGAAAAAAAATAATATGTCATGGCATGTAATGCAAAGTTTATTAGTGATAACTAGTCTCAAATTACACCAAAAAAATGCTTAACTAATTTTTACCACACTAAACTTCTGTGATTTTGACATGTAACAAACAAATGATGCTAATTTGACATTTAAAGATAGGTATTCCGGCTAACTAGATTATTTCTAGATTATTCCTATCAAAAAAGCATGATCATCAGATCAGATTTTATTTTTTTGTGAATAAACCTTAAGCGTTATCAAAAATTACGAAGATACAAAAAATGTTTCTAAAGAAAATATCGTTTTGGAAAAAAACAATTGAAAGTTCTCAGCCTAGGCACTAAAAAGTTATCACCAAATCTCTACTGTGACATTCTTGTTTAATACACTTACTTACTGATGATGACCAAAACCATCTCGAAACATGACTTATACTCACAAAACATGCCATACCAAAAATTATAAAAATCGATCAAAGCCTACTGATTTTATACGCAAAATTAATTTTTTTTTTCAAAAACTTTGTCTTGTACCAACTTAACGAGACGATTTTGGATATAGGTAAGTTGGGTTAAATCTTCTTATTTTTGTCCGAGGAATCTGCAGTTAAGCTATGTCCCAACCTTTTGGAGACACCCTGTATAGCCCTACTTGAAGCAAAGTCAATTTGTTAGTTTTATAAATATTTCTGTAGCAAAGAAAGAGCATAATTACCAATTGTGTCTAGTAAAAAGTGCTTTTTCTACTTGTGCACTTTTTGTCTTTGTGCTTGAATGTTGGAAGTGATTGACTTTTTTTGTGTAACCTTTATTATGCAATTATAAAAGAAATTTCTTGTGCATAATGTACGCAGCTCCAAAAGCCTAAAAGAAGCAAAAATAAAAAAATAATAATAAAGCTGTTGGTAAATAGAAAGGGAGTGTACCTTTACGCTGTATTTATCTAAAAAGGATTTTCTTTATATGTTGCCTGTGCAAAGCAAACGCAGTTTTATAATCCGCAATTGCCAAGCAAATGTTGGTACATTAAAAAGCTTCATAACGTTTACAGTCTTCATTCTTGGAAGGTTCATTTTTACAAATAGTGCTTTTCTGAAGATGTGCTGCAAAACGAGCAGAATTAAATGCACATACAAGGATGAAGGGCGTTTAATGATTGTTGCTGTTGAATTTTAATTATTCCTTTGTAAAAATCTTGCAAAAAAAGGTTTCGGTTATTTTCAAGAATAATAATAATAAAACTGCAAGGTGGCCGTGTGGTCGGTTGTTGGTGAGTGATGATACCATGATTACCCGATGACTTCTTGGAACTATTGGTCCCTCTCTCTTTTGCTTCCATTCTGCCCAGGGATGGAAAAGTTAAAGGTATAAAGCCAGCTGTAGCGCTTAGTGAAATTGCAGCAAACCTTTTGACATTCCTTAACTGTACCCGTTGGTGTTTGCCCTCTGCCTTCAGAGAATTCATTTTGGTCAGCAAGTCAGCACCTGCCACATACAGATCCGAATAAATGTAATACAGCAGATTGGCAGGTGCCTGGTATTACTCCATGTAATAGCCCATATCTTCCAATCAATTATAAACATCAGCAATAATCATTTCAAGTTTTTTTCTCTACAAGCAAATGCAGTAGTTTCTTTTTAATGGAATCGTGAAAGGCCTCTTAATGTTTGTACTCGTCCCTGCTAATGCCTAAAAAATCCGTAATGCCTGGGATCGTTTTAAGAAAATACAAATGATAATAATAATGATAAAGGTTTGATTACCCACACTGACTTAAAGTTGTTGAATGAAATAGTGACGAACTGTAACTCTATTTTTGATTAATTACTTTTAAAACGACGTTTATCTGTTACATTCATATCTACTATTTAAATAGTTCAAGATAGTTTCCTCACGTGATAGAATGCTTGTTCCTCCCCTCTTTTATTTGCAACATTATTGTCATACTATTAAACAAGACATCCACACCTTCTTATTTCTGGATAA
The DNA here is from genome assembly GCA_011009095.1 of Ignelater luminosus. NCBI lineage: Eukaryota > Metazoa > Arthropoda > Insecta > Coleoptera > Elateridae > Ignelater > Ignelater luminosus. The sequence continues at coordinate 223,484 of VTPC01091162.1, forward strand.
TCCTATTACAGAGACATTGAATATTTCCGGAAGCCACGTGACCACGAAATTTACTGTTGGTTAGGCAACACATCTTGCGCTATTGGCAACTCGGTTGTAATAAACATAATGTAATCTTCCTATAGCGTAGTATTGGATATATGATAAAACTACTTAAAAACTGAAATATTTCAAATTTATTATCTTACTTTGAATGCGTTAAATCAAATTCACCTCGATTAACTCACAAAAGGCAGATTTAGTCTTGAAAAGGATAATAAACTGTAAAAACGCATAACAAAGAGACAACAAGAAATCATGGAATGTACGCACGCTGATGTACTCGTTGAAAAATAAAATTTTATTTTAAATTAGTGGTCACGGGACTTCTGAAGATATTCGATGGCCCGGTATTATCAAGCAGAACAAAATTGACAGATAAATTCTTAAGAAATAAAACAAAAATTATTTATTAAGATCACACATTAAGTTTAGTTTGAGCATTTTTGATAGAAAACAGAACAAAAGTTGCAGTGACTACATTGTAACTTGGGCAGTTTAGTTGAAGAACTGTGTATTTACATTGCTCATTTGAATCTCGTGTAATGAAATAAAATTATACGAGTACAAGCTCTAATAAGCTAATGCTTTAAAGATTATTTTGAACATTTATGTCGAAAGATAAATTTTTTTATGGTTTATTTTCACACTAGGAGACAATCATTTTAAATTATGCTGGCGCTGTGGTTAATCCAAATAGTATCAATATTTGTCTCATTTCTAATTACTTGATGGTTTGTAATAAAAAGGAATATAATTTCAGTTCCTATCTGATGATCTATGAGGTTATTTGCTATTGTACTTAATTTTTTATAAAATAAAGTTGTAAGTCATACCTATTTAATTATTAAGAACTGATAATTCATTATTGTAGATGATACAGTTTACTGCAAATGCAAATAATGTTAGTTATAAATTAATCTGTTTTCAATTTACATACACATTGTCAATGCGAAAAATGCTGTGTCGCATGAATAGCTAAGTATTTAATTTGTACAAACCTATACAGTGTGTCCAAGATAAGGTTGCACAGCAGGAGGATCTTGGAAACGGTAGGAGATACAGCATGGGTTAAATGGGATGAAAGTTGAATATTTACAGGACCCTTTTTGTTGGCGTTTGCAAAATCTAGATATCTTGGATTGTTTCAGAGATATTTAAAAAAAGTAGATTTCTTGGTTTTAGTTATTATTTTTTTTTTATTTGTTTGAAGAGATATCGAAAAACTAAAACCACTTTTCCATTGCCACTTTTTGTTCTCTATTAAAATACGGTAACAAAATTCCTGTACAATGTTACGGTTTCGAGTAACCATCATCAATCTCATTTTTTTAAATAGGCGGAAAAACAATTGAAAATTGTTTTGAATAGCTCTTGTTGTCACGATTCTAATGATGTAAACATGATAGGGTTATTTTGGTTTTGATTTTTTTGTGTTGAACGTTGCTGTGACCAACTGTAATAATTGCTGTTCATCTTCAAAATTTTAGTTGAGCATATGATTCGTGACATAACCCCAGAGGATATAAATCCAACGGTGTTAGATCAGTTGATCATGCAAGCCAGGGTACTGCAGAATGCATTAATTTGTAGCATAAGAAATCAAAATAACCTTATCATGTTTACATCATTAGAATCGCGACAACAAGAGCTATCCAAAACAATTTTCAATTGTTTTTCTGACCATTTAGAAAAATGAGGTGATGATGGTTACTCAAAACAGAAACGTTGTACAGGGATTTTGTTAGCGCATTTTAAAAGAGAAAGAAAAGTAGCAATGGAAAAGTGGTTTTAGTTTTCCAATATCTCTTTAAATAAATAAAAGAAAAAATAATAACGAAAATCGAGAAATCTACTTTTTATTAAATATCTCTGAAACTATCCAAGATATCTAGATTTCGCAAACGTCAACAAAAAGGTCCTATAAATAGCCAACTTTCATGCCATTTAACTGATCCAAAATCCCCATGCTGTGCATCCTTATCTTGGACACACTGTATATTTGTGTCACTTAAGGTGTACTACATATTACAATAATGTCTCTCAAGCTAGGACGAGATGGTATTTTGACTCATTAGTTTTGAATTATTTGTCAACCATCATAAATCAATTACAGAAAATAATTCTCAACTTGATAGCTGTGCGCAACATTGAATTTTCATTGCAATTCAAGGTGATAAAACCTTTCCTAACTAGAGTTAGACAACTACACTGCAAAATAATTATAGGAAAACTCCTCGTTTCATATTTGTTCCAACTCCGACTTATGTTAGTCTTAGTCTGTATAATATTTATCAAAGGTGCGATTCAAGGTTTCTACTTTTATTTTATTGCCTTTGCTTAAAAGGCAATTTATTTTAATGTAACAACGCGGCGGCATTTTTCTCAGTCATGAGTATTTATGGAAACCTCGTTTTTAAATTGTTTTATTTTTGTCTTAATAATCAGTCTGAAAATCGATTTTTTTGTAAAACTCCTATTCCTATTATATTTTATTTAAAGCAAGCTTGAACTTTATTTCGATTGCGTGCGTGTTTTTATGTTACCAACACGGTTATTATTTCCTTATTAACAACTTGTCATTAAAAGTTACGGCATTTTTTAGGTTGATTTAATGATAAAGTTGGAAATAAGTATTTAACATCACTTATTTTCTTAGCGATTTAATATTCCATGCTATGTAAACCTACATGAGATTGTTAAATAATACTTGTAGTAAATCAATTTAAACACAAACTGAAGCTCTCATGTAAAAAGCCATCAATATTCTGTTTATTTTAGGAGAAATATTAAAATCATGGCAAATTAATAACAGTTGGTGACTCCTTATTGTGATAGGGCAACACAGAATATTTAATAATGCATAGGTCACAACTTTTGTATCTTAAACAAAATACTTGACATGGTAACAGAAAAACTGACATTGATTCATAAAATAATTAAGTCAGTTATAACAATCATATACAGGGTACTCAGTACCCCATAAGATATGGTCGATCAATGCTTCGGGAGGTGATGGAACATCAGAAAATACGAATCTCACCTACCTGCAACCACGTAAAGAATTACATCTCAATATTTCAGGTTGTTTTAAGAAGTTTGAATATTCTAACCACAAAATCTCTAGAAGTAGTACATATTGCCTTCAAAATACCAGAAAAACAAGAAATTCTCAATAAAACTTGTATCTCAGAAATTAAGCGTTTTCTGAATTTTTTTGACCAGTTACACTTTTTTTTATGTTCTATCACCTTTCGAAATATTGGCCATACCATATGGGACACCCTGTATAAAACACATCTGTAGCATACAAATATACGAAACTAATGTCATTTAATGTTTGTTTCAGGTATTTTAACAGATGTACAAAAGTATTATGATATACAAGATTCCGAAGCTGGTCTTCTACAAACCGCATTTGTATTAAGTTACATGATATTTGCACCACTATTTGGTTATTTAGGAGATCGGTACAGTAGACGTATTATTATGGCTTTTGGTGTATTTCTATGGAGTCTCACTACTCTTATGGGGTCTTTTATGAGTGTAAGTATATTTTAAACATGTTTTGATAAGCAATGGAGCAGGAGAATATTTGTTGCAGAATTTCTGGTTATTTATACTCTTCAGAGCATTAGTTGGCATAGGAGAAGCTAGTTATTCTACAATAGCACCCACAATTATCAGTGACTTATTTGTGAAAGATATTCGGTCTAAAATGTTGGCACTATTTTATTTTGCAATTCCTGTAGGAAGGTAAGTTGAGCCTATATGTCAAGCGATCAAGAAAGTTTGTGTGAGCTTGAATTTAAAATTAAGAATAGTACTTGAAAATTCTTATTACTTCACAAACATTTTTGATGCCAATATTTTTTCATGTTTATTTACATTTCTAATTTTTGTGCATAGTGGTTTAGGTTACATAGTTGGTTCAGAAACTGCTCAAATTGCTGGTTCATGGCAATGGGGCCTACGAGTAACGCCTGTACTAGGAGCAATTGCCGTTTTACTTATTTTATTTGTCTTGAAAGATCCTCAACGAGGACAGAGTGAAGGTGCTCATCATTTAAGTACTACCTCATGGCTAGAAGACTTAAAGGATCTTGGGAAAAAGTACTAAAAATTAATTAGATATTCCTTACATCATAACTAATTATTCATTACTTTACAGTCCAAGTTTTATACTTTCTACAGCAGGTTTTACTTGTGTAGCATTTGTAGCAGGAGCATTGGCCTGGTGGGGGCCTAAATTTATATATCTTGGAATTAAATTGCAACCAGGAAGTAAGGATATCCAATTGAATGAGTAAGTCTTTTCTTTCTTATTATCATTATTATTATTTTTTATTTTAATGGATTAAAGTGTTTGGACTATATGAAATAGAAGCAAAAATAAGTAATAAATATTTACAGTGTATCTTATAAGTTTGGAATTTTGGCAATGGTGTCAGGATTACTGGGTGTACCAGCAGGCAGTTTTTTGGCTCAAATGTTACGTAATGAATATCCAAACATTGATCCTTTAATTTGTGCCGTTGGTTTGATTGTCTCGAGTCCTATGATCTTTTTTGCATGTATAACGGCTGCTACTAGCACCGTCACATGCTTTATCTTCGTTTTTGTTGGTGAACTGTTTCTAAATCTCACATGGTCACTTGTTGCAGATATCCTATTGGTAAGAATTTTATTTGTAATGGGACATTTGATGACCATGTGAGATATGTAACATTTTTTTTCTTTTATGAGAAAAGAAAAATGCTTGTAAAGCAATTGAAATATCTGAAAATAGTGTTAAATGTTTTACACGTAAACAGCATTAATGAGGATGCTTGGAAATAGTGTAACTAAATAGTACTAATGAATACAAATTCTTATATATTATTTCTACGAGCATCACGTTAATGAAGTTTTCTATATCATGCTTTGCTTATTTTTAATAGTTCTTTTGCACCCACTTCATATAATAAATTCATACATTAATCTACAATTATAATTTTGCTTATAATCCACATTTACATAATCTAAAATTTAATACTTGTTTTCCGGTATTTCAAATAAGTTTTTGTTTATATACTTTTTTTTAAATAAATAATAGAACTAAAGTTGCATAATTACATAAAATGTATACATATCTCACATTTTGCTAATGTTGTTTCAGTTTGTCTTTCCCATTTGGCGGAATTACCATGTTGGCTGGCATAGTTGGTCTTACTCTAGGGTGTTTTTTAAGCCAGTGGTTAATAAAAAAATACCCAAGAGTAGATCCAATAATATGTGCAGCTGGTTTACTAACCTCGGCTCCCTTACTTCTGGGTTGCACATATGCAGCCCCCAGTAATTCGTATCTTTGTTTCGTGCTGTTGTTTTTTGGACAAGTTGCGTTGAATCTGAATTGGTCAATAGTCTGTGATATTTTACTGGTAAGAATAAAAAGGAATTTTTCTGTTTTTTTTTCTCTTAAAATAATGTATCTACCTATTTTGGTTATTGGTTCAATTGGCTTGGTCTTCTTTTAGTTTAAATGTATTTATCATTAATCTTTCGTTGTGTACTTTTTTTTGGTGGGTTCGTCTCTTTGAACCTTTTTTTTATATTTGTTTATTTAGTTTTAGAATTTTAATGTATGAGTTTTTATACACATTTTCTTTTACTTTTTCATTATACTTAAATTACATGAAATTTGTTCAAACAGACAACCCTGGTTGTGGGCATTTATATATTCTATTTTTTTAAATGATGACACTATATCTTTCTTGTGGGTCTGGGTCCTTTGCCTTTTTGCTTTTATGCAGTTTTATTTATGATATCGACTGTTTTATCAATGTGCGTGTTTCTGGGGTGAATCTTTAAGTGATAAGTTCCTCTGTTTTATTTTTTATTTATTAAATAAATGTACAGTATGTTTAGAAGAAAATGCTAAGTTGCATAAATTTTTAAGGTGCTTTGATGCCAATGCCAATCCAGTATTCAAATAAATCTTTTTTTGTTTTGCCATGACCGACTTCAGTTTTTTTCTTTCTGAACTTACTATGTCTTTATATGGTGTATTTGCTAAATTGTGTGGCTGCCAGCGGCTGCTTAATGTAATGCAGTATAAAACAAAAATAGTATTGTGTCACTTAATAATAATAATATATTTAAAGTATTTTTTAACTTCAGAATGTTTTTTACGCCCATGTGATAACACTCTGAGGTATTTCATTTTAAAAAGAAAAAAGGAAAATACTAATGCTTAGCATTTACTTTTCCTGTGCCTGCGTTAAAATAACACCACGTAAGTAAAACTTCAATAATTATTTTTAAAAAACAGCAGTTGGAGGTATTTCTGTAAAAGTGAAAAACCGAATTATTTTATTGATATAATGCTAGATATATCTTTGCTGTTAGCAACCTAATATTATTGTGAATTATAAAATCGAGTAATTTTAAAATAAATCCACAATCTATTCTTAACATTTGTATGTATCCTCAGTGGCAAACGAGACAGCAGAACCTACAACCCTACTGGGTTTTACCAAAAAATGATATGCATTTATACCATTTTATATGAGATAAATTTGATCATTTTGATTGTCTTATTAGAGAAGATTTATGGCAACCATCATTTGGTTTTTTTCTCAAAACATTTGTAAATTTAACAATACAATACAACTCGGTTAACAAAATCAAAGGAAGGTTCTAGCTACCTGCAGTGGTAGGGGTAGTTCGGATTAGATGATGAAAGCAAGGTCTTCAATTTACTTATAAATGGGAAATAAAATGGCAAATTATTAGGTTTCTGTCTGACTTTCTTATTAACAGTTAACAAACAATTGTCAATAAATCTAGTCAGTTACTTGTAGGTTTGACCTTCAAGAGTGTTGTAGAACACCTCTAAATAGATTTTGTCATAAATTCAAACAAAAATATAAATCTTCATACACAAGTCAATGTAATTAAACAGTGTTGCTGATTAAGGCTATTGGCATAGTCACATTCTGTTGTGGTATCTGCTGCTTTATGTTTGGGAACTTAGAATGATTCAGCAGGAGAAGGAAGCGATGGACTAGACTAATTGTGCAATAATCAAATTCCAAAGTCAGTTGGATTGAATTTCCTATGGATTTATATGAGAGTCGGCACACCTACCGATTAAAAGTTGTTTGACTAAACTATCAAAACGGATGAGCGATTTTCTTTGGACTAAAAAGTTGGCCAACTATTGGCCGATCGTGAAACCAGTATGACTTGCTATGGGCGTGTGGACACTATCTAACTAAACAGTTCCAAACTACCTTTTCTTGGTTGTTGTTTTTCTTCAAAATTATTTGATATAATTAGAGTATAAGAAGCAAAATATAACTGTTAACATTAACATTAAACTGTTCACAAGTTTTTTAAAACTATTTTTTAAAAATGTCCTTACTTGAGGAAATGGAAAAACTGATTGTGAAAGTGGAACAGAGACTCGCACTCTATAAAGGTCCTAAAAGAATACTCAGATATTATTAATCTAAAGAAAAAAGCTATGGGATAACAGATCTCAAACAAATCAACTGATTGAAAAGTCAGCAGTGTGCACACGTCTTCTAATTAAACTGTTTTTTCTGCAAAATTTGTATCGGACCTCGATAATGATCAAACTATCGGAGTTTGAAAACAATTCCCAAACTCAATATACAATATGTCTCCGGATTGGGTTTACAAGAGGAAAAACTTTTTTATTATTGGTCTTGGGACAAAATGTTTCTTGATAAAATTCTCTGCTTGTTTCAAAACCTTCAATAATGGTAATGTAATTTTAATGTTACCAACAATTATGAAAGAAATTTAAAAAACATTATTTTAGAATAAAAATGACTTAAGTTCCAAATTTACTCAAAAATCAGATTACCATGTTTAAATTTCAGGCGCAAAAAAAGCTAAAACGATTTTTTAACAAATTTGAATTCAATCGCTTTTTTATTGAAAAAACATCTTTGAATGCAAAGGATAACGACAATGAACTCTGTTTTGTTACTGAATTCGAGCAACAGTTTTAAACATTTTTAAATTTCTGCGGCCATTTTGACCATATTCCTGAAGAGATATCAAAAAAACCGAAGACACCATGTAGTCTTTAGTTTTTGATGTAGAATCCAAATCTGCAGTCAAAATCTCAAAATTTAAAATAAATACGGACAGACAGACTGCAAATTCAGTAACGATTCCTAACAGTTTGTTGATAATGCATTTAAATTAAATTAAAAAATCATGTTAGCTTTGTTGCAGGTGTAGGTCAAACATGGCAATCTGAGTTTTGAGTAAATTTGGAACTTACTCATTTTTTATTCTAAAATAATGTGTTTTCTTAAATTTTCTTCATTATTGTTGGTGACATCAAAATTATACTGCCATTAGTGGAGGTTTTAAAACAACAGAAAATATTATCAAGACTGACATTTTACTCTAAAACTAATAATAAAATAGTTTTTCCTGTTGTAAACTCAATCTGGGGACATACTGTATATATATTAGCCAACTTTATCAGGGAACACACAGAACAGGTCTTGCTATTGCTGTATTTAAAGACATTGGTGCCTTGTCGCACAATCGACGGTGATCCTGCAATGGTAAGAATCTACCTGTTTATACCTAGACATAGAAAAAAGATTGGTGATTTGCAGGTATATCTTTTCTTAAATAAATTAAACTTCATTCGTCATGTTACTACTTTAAGAAACATAAAGGGTATGAATCCTTGTTGCATATTCTGGAAGGAATGCAGGGTGGTATTAAGAGGTTAAAATAATTGAGGAGTAGACCTGCAAAATGTATTTAGTCCATTGTTAATAAAATAAAAAAACAGTTTGAATGACTTGGATATCATAAAGCTAAGGAAATTGTTATAGAGAATCTAATGCCACCGATATGTATACTCAAAAACAAAAAAAATTGAGCGAAAAAAATAAAAAGAAGAAAAAAGATATCTCATATGTAAAATATTATAAATTATACAGTATAGTGACACAAAAAAACAACAGGATGTAGGTAGATGTACAAAAAAAATCTTGATTCTGGTCTTATGAACAGATAATGAAACAGTTCATTTTAAAAATTCAATTGGGGGATACAGGTAAAACAGTTGTGACAAGAATAAATGAAGGAAAATTGTAGTTAAAAGTCATTACTATTAAAAATCTCAAAATATTATGTCAGATTTCATGTTTAACAGATGAATCAAGCTGGAAATTACACATAGAAAGAGCCAACTTTCTGTAGGTTGGCAACTATGGTTTCAATACTTTCTCATGGATTTAAGTCGATTTTTGAAATTGGTTTCTTTTTCTGCAGGTATTCTGCAAATTTTTGGATCACAATGCATTCTTTCAATTAATGAATCAGTCAGATATGCACACTCTGATGTTGCGTTAATTGCACAAAATATATTCTCTACGAGGCCATAAGACAATTTTAAATAATCAGAAACGAAATTACATCTTGTACATTTGATTAATTGTTTTATTTAAGAAAATAACTTGCAACATTATTTATGCAAAAGGGTGTACATTTTAATGTACTAAAGGATTTACCTTTCATATCTATAAAATATACTGTAGATATATGATTTACTAGTTCTATGTAAGGCCTTCTCAGATTGTCTGTTTTTCAAGTTTCATGTCGAGGCCCTGTGCTCAAAGTGGCTTGGTACTTTCAAATTTCTAAGAAAATCACATAAATGTTTGTAAATTATGTTTAATAAGATTATACTTATGATTTTTCAATAAAAAATTCTTTTGCAAAAATATTAAATTAAACAGAATTTCTGCTTGTGTGCACAAAAGTTTTCTTCCCGTAAAAACATTCAGTAATGCAATTATTATTGCATCTCATGTAATGTTTTTGTGAATAATTGAAAATTGGTTGAGTATAACTGTATTTATTTTATATTCAAGTTATAATAAATATTTTTTCCGACAAATATCTTGCAACATAATTTTCTATTTACAGAAAATGTAAATAATTCTGCCAATGCTATGTTAAAACCTTTAAAGTAACCATATAATTTGTCAGAGATCTAGCTTGAATAACAACAAAAATAATATTTAGGCAATTCCCCCTTCTTTATTTACATATTACATAACTAAAAAGGCAATGGAATGTTTTTGTTTAGCTCCACTTTTGTAACAAGAAAAATATCCTTTTGTTATCATTTTTGATAAAATAAATTCTGAACTATACATTAAATTGTTCAATAACAATGTTAATAAAACAGAGGAAACTATTTTTAAATAATCCACCCCATATTTTTTAATTTATGAAATAAATGCAGAAGTAATTGGCATTGTTTTTTCTGTAGTTATATTAAAAAATATAATTAGTGTATTTACATTATTTTTAATAAAGCGTTACACATATTTTTTACAAGTCTTTTTTCTAGAATAAATGAAATGAAGCTTTTAATAGTTTACTATTTAATTCTTGATAATTATTAACAAACCCTTTTTAACAAGAAGTTTCTTAGCAAACTGCAGATTTCTTTAATACAATCTGATAAGATAAAGATAACTAACACTATAGTTTATCAGTGGCATGCTTTAATTAGAAATTACAAGTAGGTCAAAATCTTAATGAGGGAAAAATGTATTTTTTATAGTAATTTTCTCACTGTACTATTGCCCACCAGTTTTGACGCTTCTAAAATATAAATAAAGAAAATGATGAAAACCAATAAAATATTTTATAATAACAGACTGAAACAATACTTTTATTTATTATTTTTAATAATTGGAAGGTGGTTTAAAAAGAATTTAAAGGTTGTTGCGAAAAAGAATATTTTTTTAAGCCATCAGGTATAATTCTTCTTGTTTAATTTTAATAATCTTTTAGTTTTACTTATTTTCTAACATTCATTTTATCAATCATCAATTAATAATTTTATTGTTATCAGTCACTTATTTACTTTTGGTTTAGTTTTTATTAATGAATAGCATTGCACCTTTTTTGTGTTGTTTGCTCGAGCATCTTTTAAAATAAGATTTTTTTTTATTTGTTTTTAAAATGCACTCGATCAGTTTTGTTTTTGCTTTCTTTTTTTGTCATTATCTGTATTTGCATGAAAATAATTTGAATGATATGAAGAATAACAATAATAATCAGATACCACATTTCACTAAAATTTAAAATGATAAAATGACTACTTTTTCATTTTCATTTATTTATAATTATTAACAATAACATTAATACATAATTGATTCTAATGAAGATACATCATTCGATTTATTTCTTTGCAAACAATTCAGACTAATTGAAGAGTTAATCTATTATAATAACCTATAAATGAGTATGTACCATTGATATTTTTCAATTTAATAAAAATAAATAACTCTTTAATTATTCTCTACACATCTTTCTTAATGTTTTAAATTGTGTTTGTTATAGATACATAGTTTCAATACTAGTTCTGTTCAAAACTTTACAAGTTTTATATTTTTTAGTATGTTGTGGTGCCAACAAGAAGATCAACTGCAGAAGGATTCCAATTACTTGTTAGTCATGCACTGGGAGATGCAGGCAGCCCATACTTAATAGGAATTGTAAGTATCTCTTAATATTCTGACGAAAGAAATTTAAGATTTTGTTTATAATTTTTAGATTTCTGATGCATTAAGGATAGCTCTTGGTGGATCAGCTTCAGCAGTACCAGTTGATTTATCAGAATTAACCCCATCAATTACAAACACATCTGTAGTTAATTTAGTAGGAGTGCTTGAGAATGAAGATACAATTAATTTTAGGGCATTACAATATGCCCTGTTTACGACATGCTTTGTTGAAGTTCTTGGTGGAGTTTTCTTCTTAATCACAGCAATATACATTATTAGAGATAGAGCAAAAGTTGATAGACTAATCAAGGGTGAGTCTAGTTTTTTTTTAATATTTAATGCATTAATTTGTGTTTTTAGTAGTATTAGTTTTAATCAGTTTTTCTGTTTTAAACTTCTGTAGAGAATACCATGACAGAAACTTCCACTGAAAATGGTACTACTTCCATACCATCAATAACAGATTGATGATACCTTTTATAAAACTATAGTAACATGTTGGTATTTTTTTTCTTTTATTTTTTAATACTGTTTTATTGGTGGTGGTTGTCTTATAATATGCACACTACTTGAGTATCATTTTTAAAACAGTAAAATTCAGACTTTGCCTTAGAAGTGCTTCAGTACTGTTGGAAGGAGTAGCATATGTTGGTATTTGATTGAAATAATTGCTAAATTAAACAATTTTCTAATTTTATGTCTGTTGATCATGTTAAATTGAGAAAATATGTTTAGCCAACTTGAATTTAAATTGACATGTTAGGGAAAATTACAAAATTGTATGAACTACTATTCAGTATTATAGCAGAAGTTTTAAATATTTTCCAGCAAATATGCAAACTTCAAAACTCTAATAGATATTTAGCGAACTAAAAAGTTAAAAAGTGGTTGGATTCCTAGGGACATTTCAAGATCCTACTAAGATCACACTAAAAATTGACTGTTAATTAAATTAATCTTAATCACTTTTCTTTTATTGACATGCTTTCATTTCTACTGTTAAAGCACAAAAATATTAATGCAAAACAAACGTTTCAGTGTTTGCGTTTAATTTGCTTGCAAAATACTTGTATTTAAATTATTTAAAAGAACATACGGTGTGTCCATATTTCGATGCTCACTATTAGGATCTCGGAAATTGTAAGAGATACGAAGTCAGTTAAATTAGAAAAGATTTGGCTATTTTGGAGATCAGTTAACTATGCTTTTGTTTTTTCAAAAAAGTTCACGGTTTACTAGATATTTGCTAAAAACGAAATTATCTTATTTTTTTTTAAATAAAAAACATTTCCCACTTAGTGTGCCATGGCTTTAAACAT
>VTPC01091162.1:239405-274875 GCA_011009095.1 Ignelater luminosus
GAGTAAATTCTCTAAAACATCCACTTTGCTGTTCTTTTCTATCTTTGCTCGTTCCGGAGATATTTCACTTTAAAAAAATAAGATAATTTCGTTTTTAGCAAATATTTAGTAAGCTGTGAACTATTTTGAAAAAGCAAAAGCATTAGTAAACTGATCTACAAAATAGCCAAATCTTTTCCAATTTAACCGACTTCGTATCTCTTACAATTTCCGAGATCCCAATAGTGAGCATTGAAATGTGGACACACTGTATAGTGAAACCTGTAAAGTTGTACATCCCTTTATATTGAACACCTGATGAAGTTGAACAGTTTTTGCCAGAACCATTTATTTAGGTTTACATTAGCAACTTGTACAACTTAAACATCTCTATACTTTGTACATTGAACTGGGAATTTACCATCAACCCACTAGATCTAACTAATTACACATGTTACACCTATTTTTGTATCTGCTCTTTAAACTGGACAAAGGCAAACTGCAGGATAATGCCATTGAATGTTGCTTTATCTGTATAAAAACGAACAAAGAGCACATGCAGATAGCAGCATGAGTGATCCAGTCAGTGGTTCAGTTGAATAATGCGCTTAACATATGCATATTGATACTGATTATTTAGCAGGCTTATCATAAATTGGCCTGGAAGATCTCACAGTCTGATAACAAGCTTAGAATATGCAACACAAAATTTTAAATCACATGCTGGTCAGTTAGTACAGACTACTGCTATATTGAACACCTGTGTATGTTGAATGGATAAAACTGGAACAACTAGTATACAAGATAGGCAGGCACTAACACCGTACAGTGTATTTTTTTATTATAGAATTCAGAGTAGGCCATGACTTACAATTTCTGTAACAGTGTAATATGACATGGACATTGCATTTTTTTGTACACTGTAAAAATGAACTTAAACCACTGCCTACTCTGAATTCTATAAAAAAATGCACTCTACTAAGAATTTAGATAAAGGTTGAAGCAATGTTAACATTGTAACTGTGAATGCAAACAATTTAATTATTTTTTGTAATCAACCAATTCTTTGTTCGGCCTTGTAATGTCCTTAACAAAATCTGTTCATAACTGATAGCAGCCTAGACCACAATGCCAATTGATGGGGTATGAATACACTCTTCATCTCTCACTCACTTGTTGATCTGTCATCAATTTTAAATAGACAGAAGTGAGATTTATCTGAAAAAAATGAATACTGCACCACTTACATATGCTTGATGCAGAGATGCCGCATGTGGGTATGCAGGTTATTCTCATAAGAATAGTTAATCAAAGGGGCAGCATTTTGTTTAAGTCTGAGGGGACCCCTCCATGTTTGGGAGTTTGCAGAAAGGTGACTCGTATACACCTGATGAATTTTATAACTGACATTGGACAATGCATTACATTTTGAAACTGCTGTACCAAAACTAATGATGAAGAAGATTGATCTACCAAAGACATCTTAGGAAATGCAATTTTCTGCTATGTTCACTTTGCATGACCATTTTAAGAAAGGAACGCTGATGTCTCATCCAATAATGTGACCTCTGTTGAAAGCATTTAGTTGAATATGGGGTATTTTTGTTCATATTAAATAACAACTGATTGAATGCTAAAGTGGAAACCCATTTTTGCTGAAGACAGAGTGAGGAATAAATCTTGACTTGCGCACCAAGTTAAGAGAAATTGATAAGTTTAACCAGTACTCAGTAAATAATCTATATCATTGACCTTGAAATTTAATTACTTTTTCAGAAATATTGCGCAAGATATAAACGTATTTTAAAAATACAGTTGGAGGACACAGCTATCAGTTTCTAAAGCAGTGATAACAAATCAGCCTTGTTTTGTGTATGTACAGAAATTGAACTTTTTTTAGAAATAATATAAGAGTGCAAAGCATATATTACAATAATTCTTTTCCTGCCTTTATTTCACAATAATGAAAAGAACAAGATGAGAATATCTGTTTACTTTAAAATATTAAATGAAAATTCCCTGAGGTGTGCCCATCCAATTTTGTTAATTTTTCAGTATATTAATAGAACATCAAAAAGTAAATGACACTTATATTTTTATTTTATCTGCAAAAAATAATTTCTAGAAAGTGAAATCTTTTCTCAATGTTAGACATGTCATAGGTAGAAGCATCTATTCAATCACATTGATCAAAAGGCATTTTTTATTACTCGTTACAAGAAGTATTTCTGCCTTTGTTTTCTTCAGGTTGGATGAATGCTTCTATATCCCTAACTTTGAGGAGTGAGAATGTTTTGTTATGTTCCTGTATTTATCATCCATTTGCACAGACTACGGATGAAATGAACTTCTGGTTAATAACAAACTTGATTTATGTATTTATCATTGTTACAAATATATTGCAAATACCAACAATGCTACTATTTCAAAACTTATTTAACAAAAACACTTCATGTAAAATCTAACACAAATTAACATTAATTAACTTGAACAAACGATACAAACTTTACAGAACATTTTTTGAGGAAAACTAAATGTAACTTTCAACTCATTTACTAAACTCTATATTTTTTTATAGAATAAATTGAAAATTTAACGTAAACTTCATGAAAAACAGAAGATAAATATTTGAATAGAAAGTTTGGAAGATTCTCCCCCTTTCTGGATAGCAGACAATTGATTTGGCCCATTTGTAGGTTCAATTATAAAAAAACTGCACATTTATCTTTACTAACAATATTTTGTTTGTTTGTTTTTGAATATTGTTTTGATGGAGTGAAGACTATTTTGTATAAATTTATTTACAGAAGCAGCCGATAATGAGCGGGCATCAAATGTTGTAGCAAACGAGACAGAAAGAAGAACGTTAATGTCTTGATTGTTTGTGTATTAAATAGAAGGACAAGATTTAATTATTATTATATTATTATTATTGTGTGTTGAATCAGTGTAATACCTCGTTTTGTACAAATGGTTTTTGCTGCAAATATTGTAAAGATTTCTTCATTAAGAAAACAAAAATTTAAAAAATATATAGAGATTGAATAATTATGTAATTACCAGATTGTAAAGATTTGTACATAATTTTAGAATAGGCCTATATATGTGTATATGAAACTTCCTCTTATTGATTACTTATTGTTAGCATTATTACAATATTTAAATGCTTGCCAAAGTAATCTGAAAAATGCTCTCAAGAAGAAAGAAATAAAAATTAATGATTAGCAACTCAAAAAATAGGACTTGGGTTTTCTATTTTTTATTTTTAGAAAATTCTGAAATTCAAATAAATTAAAGAATGGCTGCTATATAAAAATTTGAAGAGAAGAGAGCTTTGTGATCATAATTGTCAGTATTCAAAGTTATAAAATTTTTTATAAGTAATGATTCAGTTCAGAAGGCTGTGAAGTGTTGAGGTTTTTAATTGTTTTTTGAACTAACTTAAATTGTTTCCTGACATTATAATGTGTTGTCTTAGTAATACCAATTAATAAGTGTAGATCGATCCTATTATATACATAGGCTATGCTGTGATTTTCTACGTACTCAACCTGTCAAAGAAGTTGTCAAGTACATATGCAGTTCTAGTTTTCAACCTCTGTAATTTGGACCCCTTCAGAAATTATTTTTCATAGATGACTAGTGATAAAATTTTAAAAAGTTTTTCATATCATGATTGGAGATTTATACCTAGAGTAATTATTTAAGCACAGTAAACATCATTAATGAGAGGTATCGGCAATGTTGAGTTAGGACGACTGAAATATGAATCACGATCGATCACAATCATTTGCTAATATTTTAACCTAACCTTCATGTTATTGACATTCTATTGGTTGGTCAATATGTGCTTCCTTAGGTTCTTTCAGTTGTTTAAAGACACGATCAGGTAGAAAATAATTTATGGTATATAAGCTGTTTTCAACATTTTCAATTAGTTGGATTATTTAGGATGATGATGATAATTTTATTATCTTTCATAATGATATTAAATTCCATGGTCATCAAATAACAAGAATTATTACAGTCAATCTTGACATAAAAACAAAATATACTTTCAGTGATAATCCAAGGAGCGGTATCAAACAGTTGATGGTCCAGTAAAGTTGTTCGCATACCTGACCGTGATGCATTTAAACACTTTGAGTTTATCGATATTACTTTGGCGGACGACTAAACACGTGCAATTCGCATAAGATAGTGACGTATTTTCTGCAAGATAAGCGCAGACCAGTAGTGCAACACATTTTCATTTTATTATATGCATATGCATTGATATAATATTTGGTAAACACTCCACCGCTGGCATGATCACGTCTGTTGTTTGTTTCCAATTAATATAAATTTTGAGGTTAACTTTGACAAATGTTATATTATAAACAAAAAAGTTACTATCCCTGCGTTTGGTAAGGATCTCTGACAGCTGTTTTTGCTCGAAATCGTCTTGTTCTTGTCACTCAAATAAAAATTCAGAACAAAAGACGATCCCGAGTAAAAATAGCTGTCAGATGTACCTTACTGAACGCAGGGAAAATATTTAGTTGCATTAGTTACATACTATTTTTTTGTTTATGTACCTCGCCAGTGATTTCACAGAATAGCTTAAAGCATTGCTTTTTCATGCATACCAAATTTATAACGTTTTTAACGAAGATAAGTTTGAAACAACAATTCAAATCAATGTATTGTTAAAAAATGACTCACATGTACATAATAAATTTGGTTTTTTGCAGTATCAGTTAGATCTTGATTGAATTTACAACTGTCAACAGAAAGTTGAATTTTAAGAATAAGGCTAGAATATATTGCTGGATTTTAAGAAAATGGATCAAGCCAGATTCTTGTCTATATTTCATTATCCTCACAAGTTCCTTTAAGTTTGCTATGCCAGTTTAAAACTACATTCCATTCAAAGAGTAAAATATCCGTAAATGTTTATGAGAAGAAAATAACTTGTTTTGGAGACCTTTTTAATGGTTATAAACAGTTATTACCAGTGTTCAGCAATTTTAGGTTTTTGACTGCTACCTTTTCTCCATTATTCACACCAGCAACACTGCTGGTGGGATAATATACATATAATACATTTATTTTATATGTGCAATAGTAAGTAGGAGTTATTTTTGAATTTGTTGTCGAAAACTGCCTAACACTAGTTATTATCTTAGAAATATGGCAACATTTTTGTTTCAGTTCATATAATTTCAGAGTACAAAAAAGATCTCAGCATGGTCTATGTATACAATAAAGAATTATTCTGCATGAATTATTTAACTAGTTATTTATTTGATGGAATATGTGAGATGGACAAAAACTAACTGCCATTTGAACCTATTCATCTTACAAAAGTGAGATTTATTTATCTGTGTGATGTCATTGCTCAACTTGTAAGGATTTTGCCCTCCAAGTCTTAGCGAAACAATAGGACTTTTAGCTTGTGTATGGTATGAAATAGCAACTGTGATTGGTGCATTTAATATGAGACACCTAATGTAATATTCTGAAATGGGGGTTGGTGATTTTTAGCTAATAAATTTACTAAATATTTAATCTATGGTGGAGACTTAGCAGTGTTATTAAAGTCAAGAAGAATTGGAGAAGATTCCAGTTCCTATATTCTTTTACTGTTATTACAAAGCGTAGTAAAAGAAAGATATTTAGTTCTTTGAGAGGCTGAAGAAGAGAATATAAAGTAGAATTCATCTCAGACTTATATTTGCATTTTTTTCTTTAATCTATAGTTCAATAAGATAATATCGATGCACATTTCATTTTTTTTCATGGACTCTCTATTGACAACAGGTGTGTTTTAATATTACTCAAACTGCTGCTAGAGCACAAGAAATCACTTCTAAATTCAACTCCAGCAAATTCACAAATGTTTTTAAATTACTAGCTGTGTTTGAGCACAATATTAAATTGATATTGCAACTAAAAATAAAGCATTAAATATGAGATTGTAATTTTCTCTGGATTAAGGCATTTTTAAATTCTCAATAAGCTTGAGTAATTTCTGATCCTCGAGTGTATTTTACTTGAGCACTAGGTGTAATATTAAAACATGCTTAATTACAGTATGAATTTCATATTTAAGCAAATTAAATTGAATACAATCTTGACCGTATCATAGTATTCTGGACTGAGAAATTATTTATAAATAATTCATTTATCACATATAAAATACGTGCATCTTGCTGCAAAATAAAAAATAATCTTATACCATTCTAAAGTTCCTATATTAAATAGGTAAAGCAAGTACTTCCATTGTTAAAACAGTTAAGATCTAATAACAGTGCTGTTAAATAAAGAGTTCTATACTTATAGGTTTATATTAAAAGTGCTCATATGTGGTGCGAAATAGTCTTAATACAACATAACTTCACATTATGTTTATTTTCACTTGCACTTTTTGAAAATCACATTAATATTTCCAGTATTGCACCTACTTGTGCAATAAAAGAAAACATAATATGAAATTGTGATGTATTTCTAAGTAGAACAAAGATATATGAACAATCTTTGTCAACATATCAAGGATACAATAATTTCCACACTTGTGATTGTAAAAAATGTATGAACATTAGTTGGTGGATGTTAATTGTGTTCAACTATTAAAAGTGCTATCTGTAACTGCTTAAAAATCGATCTTTTTATAGGTATTAATGAAATAAGATTTTCAAAGGTATTTCTCTTCTTCTAGTGTTAGGCTTCTCCATTTAGTCAATCTTATTGTCTATATATTTTTTTAAAAGACTGCACTGTTTTCTTTTGAATTTGCAATTTATAATAATATTATAGCTATACAAATAGTAAGTAGAATAAAAATACATAAAGATGTTAAATTCTTTATGTACGGTTTTTGTTTTGGGTTGTGGTACCAAGGTTTTGTTTGTGGTCACCAGTTGTTTTGTGATTCTTTTTTGCATCACAGTTTTATTTAATTAAATATTTTATTTTTTTATGAAGGTCTTGCCAATGCAATATAAAACTTGAATATGATTGCAAGACCTTTTTTTAAAATGTAAGAAATATCATTTAAAATCTGGTTTTAGTCTAATATGGCTTCCTGATATTTTTTAAATCTAAGGCTCAAATGTCAATTTGCTATTCATAAAACTAAATTTAGATGAGTGTTTAATGCTTAAAAAATGTTTTTTATATGAAAACATTTTGACAAATATATCAAGGGAAATGCCTCCTATTGTTGTATATCTATTTAAATAATAATATTGATGTTTATAAAACTCAGAATTGCTAAATATAAGAAAATTGATATGTGCACAAAGTTTTGTATTTATCACGTTTTTTCTTTCAAATGTAATTTTTTTATATTTAGCGTTTTGTAAATAAATTTCAGAATTCCAAACATAAAATTAAAATAACAATAATAATGTATTCTATACTAAATGGTTTTTAATGTAAATTCATTAAAAGTATGTACTTCTTCGTAAGGCGGTTTAAAAATCTTAATGTTAATATTCAAAGAAAATATTTGTTTTATTTTAATTAAGGAAAAAACAAAGATAACCAAAATGACAGGCATTTATATTTATTTGTAAAAATTCTTGTTGAAGAAGATTGCAATAAAATTTGATTTGGTTGACGATTTGTATTTTAATACATCCTATTAATATGATCCTATTATTCCTTTTTCTTCCAGTGGTATATTAGGAAACATTTGTGTTAGTTAGTAATCTTTTACTACTAAAGTCACTATGTTTTCATGATATGTAATGATCTTGAATAAATTGTAAATTCTGAGAAATCTGAGATTGCTCATAAATTTTTTTCATTACATCACAGAACTACAGTGGTAAATACGAAGAACATTTTGTTGCGTCCTTGCAACACTTAGGGCATGTTGGGTCCTCTTCTGTATTTCTAAGTGACAGGTGTCTTTTTATAGTGCAGTGGCCTGTGAGGATCCTAATTAAGAGATTTGGGGTTGTCTGTCTTTTGCTCATTAGCCAGTTTAGCTTTGCAAAATTAAGACTGATTATATGGTCTTTTGCCTGACCATAGGCACTGCTTCTTGACCAACTTACCTCTTGAGTCTCACAAGCCCATGTTTTCAGAGCTGACGCGATCTGTAGCCTTGAAATCCCTAGAAAGAATTCAAGTAGGTTTCCTCAGCTCTAAGTCTGGCAAGTCCATTTTCTCATTGTTGTGGATCTCACTATGCTTGAGAACCCAAACCAGGCTAACATCCTTTGTTGTGATGAGCCTTGCCAAAGCATCTGCACACTCCTGGAAAAACAATTTCTTATCTTGGCTGAGCAGACTTCTCTTAGTGCCACCTGACTGTCAGCAGATGCAAATCTTTTGTTCCATCATCCTTGCTTCATCTGTGTGAGCCATCGATGGATGTAAACTTCTGCCTGAAGCCTGTGGGTGTGTTTACCCGAGGTGAAATTTTTTTTGCACACTTGCATTTTTCAGATAATATGCTTGGTCCTGAAGACTGTCCATCATCTATAAGTGATCCATATGTATACAGTGTTACATAGGTGTATTCTAGATGTCAATTTAAGACGAAAGTTCCAACAAAATCTTTTTCTAAGATTTTACTAAGAATAATCATTAAATGACATGAGATAAATTGAGCATAGCATGACTGTACAATTCGCTGCAACTTGCGTACATCAAAATTTAAAAATACGCACAGATATTGGTTAGGGAGGGGAGTGACTACAAAATCAACACCTATGAGTATTTATAGTAATAACAAATTGGACAGTCATGTTATGTTCCAGATTTCATCAATTTATCTTTTTGTAATTTAAAGACTATGACCAAAAACCCGTGTTTTTGGCGCCCTCTATAGAGGGATGTATCTTCCTTAGAAAGCATTTTAGAAAAAAACTTGAAACTTTTGTCTTCACTTGACATCTAGAACATGCTCCTGAAGTACTGACCCAAACTTATGTAACACCCTGTAGAAAATCAGTGAGTCCTGTTGACCTGTCCACTCTCCCACTGTTTCTTGGTTGGGATTGTGTGATATAAGGTTTGTTCCAACATAACTCTCAAACTAGTTGCAAACTATTCTTGACTGCCACGAGTTTGCACAGAGGAAATTTTGTCCGAAAAAATTTCCTCTGCGCAAACTCGTGACAGTCAGGGATAGTTTGAGATTTGTTAGAACAAGCCTATATACTATTTATGCAGCCTTAGTCAAAGCTCCTTCTGGATTAGTCCTGTAAGTGAACAAAGGTACTTCTTTTTCCACCAACTGGGTTACTCTGGTGTGTTCTTTGTTAATTCCAAGTCATAACCTTGCATCTTGCATTTCAGGTTGGAAGATCCAGTAGCTCTAGTAATACTTCGGTCTTCAGTGCAGCTGTTGGGATTGTCCTCATTGCACCAGTTATGTTTAGACAGGCTAATCATTGGATTCTAACCAGCCTTAGAGCAGTGATGGTGCACTCTACACTGGGTCATCAGACCATTGAGTCATATTGTACTCTTGGTCTGATATTAGCAATATAGGACCAGTAAGTTATCTGGAGATCGGTTTCTCAGCTCTTTGGTAGTTGCCAAAGTGTTGCTGTTGACTTGGTTGTAACCTTGTTTATGTGTGACTTTCAGCTTAATCTTCTGTCCAAGATTTGACTTCTTGGGCAAGCATTAAGAGGTTTTCCACATACTATAGATTTTCTTAAGCCTTCCGTTTTCTTTCTCTTGGTGAAGAGAATTACCTCAGTCTTAGACGGAGTAACCAAGAAGCTATTCTCGTTAAACAATCTGTTGCAGATGATTAGAAAGCAACTGATAACTAGCACCAGCCCGTCATTTGCGTATTTCTGTGCATGGAAGCCGTACTCCATTAGGCGTTCTAAGAAACCATCTATTATTAAACATAACAAGTGGGATGCCCTGAGAGCAGCAACCTTATACCTCAATGTCTACCTGGCTGTTTCTTAAGACAGGCTTAATGCTTCTTTCTTCTAGTGTAGAGTTTGCTTAGCTAACTATTGTAGGTATCACATCTCTGGTTTGCAAAGCTTTGCAAATTGTAGCCATTCTTGCTTTGTCGAAAACGCCTGTAAAGTCAAAAGATACTGTGATAGCAACTTTCTTCTAGTGTAGAGACTTCTCAACTTTATGTACTATGGCATAGAGTTTCCGTTGATATTCCACGCAGGTAGGACTGTTGATTCCTGTGGAAGGTGCAGATTGTGAGAGCTCCTTCCAACAGATGCATATCAAAAAGAGTTAAAGAGGAAGGCTATTAAACTAATGGGCCTGAAGGATTTGTTTACTGCCTTTTTCTTGCTTTGGGGATGAAGACTACCTGGGCTCATCTCCAAGCTGACAGAATGTATCCCATTGTGAAACTGACCATATACAGGGTGGCCCGAAAGTCAGTTTACCGATTTGCATTTAAAATAACAAATATCAAATATGTGAAAAATCATGTGTTATTATAAAAATTAACTATTGACATCTCTTATTTAACAGCATGACAGATTTAGAATATCTATAGATATATATTATAAGAATTTAAAATAGCAAATAGAAAACCGAGATATTGAAACATTATAGCAATTAGTATTGATAAACTGACTAAACCAGTTCTTCTTTAAGGCTCCGAAACATGGATGGTAACCGAGGACTTGAAGAAAAAACTAAAATCTTTTATAAATAGGTGCCTAAGGAATATACTTGGAATATGGTGGCCAAACCATATATCAAACGAAGAACTATGGCAAAGAACAGGTCAGGAAAATATAAACAGAGAAATAAAGAAGAGGAAGTATAGATGGCTGGGACACACCCTGAGTAAACCCAGAAACACACCCAGTCACTTTGTATTAGAATGGAATCCACAGGGAAAGACATCAAGAGGTAGACCATGAACAACGTGGAGGAGAACTGTCTTAGAAGAAACGAAGAAAACCATTCCACAACTTGGACAAGTTGCATGGGACCAAAAAGGTTGGAAAGAATACATAGAGACAATATAAACATATTAATTTTGTATGTAAAGTATTTTTTATTCTATGTCCCTTAAGGGAATAATGGGTCTTAATAATAATAATAATAAATAAACTGACTTTTGGGCCATCCAGTATATCTTATCCGAGGTAGAATAGTGTCAAGAGCTCTGAAGCAACCCTGGGAATATTCCATCTGATCTAGCTGACTTGAAAGAGCTGAACTCATTCACTGCCCATGAGATGACGTCATTCAATACCACGCTTTCAACAAACTGCCAATTCGCCTCAGAAGGAGCTAGTAGCTCTGACGATATGGTGGCATTTATATTACTTCACTACTATTGTCTGCGTTGTCTCACAGCTTAAGATCTCCATTAGCCTGACTGGCTCTTAACACAGGTTTAAGTTGTTACAGTATTTTTGCCACCCGATTCTCTTGCTGTTCCTTTTTGGAGTTTCTTGTTGCAGCATTATAGTAGTCTCATGAGGTCTAAGTTTTATTCTTGACATCTGGTTTCCTATGTAGATCGGTTAATTGATTGTTCCACTATGGGGCCAGCAGGGAGTCAGAGTGGGCTCAGGCCCCTGGTAGGGGCTACCGGGTCCCCTCATGAAAAACCATGTAGGAAGGCCAGTATCAAAATGGTTTTGTGCAAATAATAAAACTAAAGAATTTATAATAGAATAAATAATTAAAAGGAAGACTAAAAACAAAGCCAAAATAATTAATAAAATGAATGATTGAACTTGTAAGCAAAAATAGAAAAAGTATGCCTTAAAGGACCACTGTAAGAGTTGAAAAGGTCAGTACTACTAACACAATGATCCACTTAATACACAATGTATGCAGCAACTGAAAACACCTTTGAAGAAATCTTGTTTTGCTATAAGGGAAATAAATAGTGGCAGTGTATTTGAAGCAAACAAACCTTTGCAGAATACAAAAAAGCAAGACTCAAGGAACCGTTCTCGTTTCTTGAAATTAGGTACTTCCTATCTTTTCCCTTGAATTTTCCTTTTTGTAGCAGTGTAGCATTGGTAGTTGTGGTGCTCCAATAGGCCAATAGTCTCGGCGAAAGCTATTCGTTAAAATTTAGGTGAAGATATACCACATCTATATTTGAGAACTAAACTTGTGAAAACTCTAGAGAGTAGTTTTTTGTAGAGATTTCACATTGATGTTTACATCTGCTGGGAAAAACTGCTATCAAAAACTGATGATAAGAGTAGATGGAAGTTCAAGATAATTCTGTATTCCCTAGTCACAAAAATTGTTCTGATATCAAGTTTCTAAATTTATAATTCAGTTATTCTATAATTACGAAAAAGTACAAGATAGGCCTAGATACTTCCTATTGCTATATTTTGTCCTGGACGAGACGAGACCAAGATTTGGGTATACATCAGAAGGCAGCTGTACTTGAACAAATAATTTTGCATTTCTGTGAGACATGAAAAACTATACTAATACAAATGAAGTTAAATCTGGCCAAGCAGGAAGAATGCAAACAGAATCAATTTAAAAATTAAAGGGTTTTATCAACTTATCTTCAGAATTCTTTTGCAGAAACCGGTAAAAGTTACTAGAACAGGAAAAAGCTTGAATGAAACCTATGTTTGAAAAAATTGTATCCCTATTAAAATTCCCAATGAGTTTTCATAAAAGCGCCCCCCCCTTATAAAACTTCTGGCTTCACCGTGATCTCATTTGGTTAGAAAAGCTAGCGTCGCCACTGCATGTGACCTTTCGAACCCCCACAATCTTGAGTGGACAGGCCTCTTCGTAGGAAGAAATAATCTGGGCTATTACAGTATTAATTACCTCCTCTAATTTTCCGAGTGGCGGCCGGTGACCTAACTTCAGGGTAGGCCGGGACCGCGTGATTAGTTTAAACTGTCAAATTATCAAGAAATTAACCAATCGAGCGGTCCCGGCCTACCCTGAAGTTAGGTCACCGGGCGCCACTAAATTTTTCTCTGGAAAAGATCTTCTTCTGCGATTGTCCTTCATGGAGTGTTAGATTAGTGAGATAACTCTGGGTTTCGTCAGTCATTAGTATCTCATATCTGACCATACGTTCCAGTTAGATATTCCTGCTGTCATTTCTAGAGTCCATTGTTACGTCATTAATTTTATTTTTTGGGTTGTTGAATCTACCTGCTAAGTCCTGGCGCGTATATTGTTTGGAAGCAAAAATCAGGATATCCAGCAATCTGAAAATCCTGAAATATTCAAGGAACTTCACTTAGAAATAATCTAGGAAAAGTTAGGACGTCATTTTGAACTCTATTTAAAATTGCAGCAACAACAATGTAAGCAATAATTGTAACGACAGTACAAGATGATGGAACTTAACCAAATGTTAGTATTTGGACTCTAACTTTTCTGACGTAAGATGAAGATTTAGCAAAGCTTGCAGTAATGATGAAAGATGCCGATAAATTAATCGAATTGCATTTTTATGATAAAAGCAACAAAGTGGGATAGAATATTCCACCAAAATTTTCAACAGAAAATAAAATCCCAAAATGATGAAATTACAAATTTCCAAATATACCTAATATTAAGTATTTTTTTAATGAATTGGTGCAAATAAAAAGATAAATAATTTTAGAACATTTTCCTCTAATATTACATTACATTAATGTAAAACCAAGAATTTGATTAGATTACTTGTAGTGTAGCTAGAAAAAATAAAATAAACAATACCATCGCCATATCGATTTCCTGATAAGTCGTATTACCATTATACACGTGCGCTTCGCTACAAACAAATTTAAAATTTCTAATAGGAATGTATCACATCAGCAGTAATTATCTTAAGCACATAATAGTCGTGTATTTACATTGTCAATTGTCTTAATCAAATCTAAATCAAACTGGTTAAAATAATGCTAAATTGCCGCCTTCGCATGTGAAACGAAATTTTTGGACGTAATTTCTGTAATTTTTATTCAGCGCACTTTTTGTATAACAATTATGTAACACAAATAAACACACAAGATATTTATGTAATGGATTATTTAAAAATGTCAATTAATAAAGACGAAATGCTTACATACTCAGAAAATTAATGATTTAAATTAAAAAAAGAAGAAAATGGTTTGTAATACTAAAACGGCACCTGATGTTAATATTTTTTATTAAATTAATGTCCCTAGGAAAACGCATACCTATAAAGTTGTATCCATGAACATCAGCAGGGACGAATATTAAATATTTTACGACATTAATAACAACAGCAGCCAATTTAACTTCAGCAAGAAATACATACAGTAAGCCAAGAAGGTATTTGTACTCTAACAATCCTGAATTTATATACTTACTAAGTTTAAAAAAGAGAAATTGGTAAGAGGTGTATATTTCATTTAAATGTATCCTCTCTAACTAACTATGTTGACTTTAATTGAATTTACTCAGCAGAAAATCACTAATTGTGAGAATTAACTATTTTTCAGAATTATTGCAAATCAAAGGTTTACGTGAAAAATCGAACGAATCTAAGTATAATATCAGCGAATAGATAGTATACAATACAATACAATACAATATTGTTACATCACATGGTCTATTACTCATACTGTTAGGCAGTAAATGTGTTATGCATTATATAAATAATTGATAAGAAATATCGACACCTCCATATTCCTATTTCGACGAACATTAGGTTTGTATGTTTGTTTGCTTTGGCTGATTTAGAGCAATATTTGGGGTTTCTTTGTATATTAGAACATGAATCTGGTCGTTTTATCTGTAATGGGGAGGTAATCTAGATCAACTTATTAGAGCATGACTCGGAGATCTAAATACGAGCAGATATGAGCAGGTTAGAAATGATCTTTTTTGCTGTATATTTGTCACTCTGTGCTTTCTTGATCTGAGTGGAACTACACATTACTCTTAACTTGTGTTGGGGACGTCATTAACTAATTATTCAAGCAGACAAACATACAAACCCAAAGCAATTACAGATCTAATGAAAGTTATTTGTGTTTTAGTCAATATCAAGTAGATATCCTATCATAAGGATGCTTTCAGAC
Organism: Ignelater luminosus; assembly: GCA_011009095.1. NCBI lineage: Eukaryota > Metazoa > Arthropoda > Insecta > Coleoptera > Elateridae > Ignelater > Ignelater luminosus. The sequence continues at coordinate 254,366 of VTPC01091162.1, forward strand.
GGTTTTTTATCGCGCGGCACTACATTGGCGGCGGGAGATCTTAAAACGTGTTCATATGAGCAGATTGTCTTGATGTAGTTAGCAATTTTCCGTACAAACTTCATCCCGCGGAATCATCACACGGTTGTCTACCAGGAGTTTGTACGGAAAATTGATAACTAACATCAAAACAACCGAAAATAATTCACTTATGGGAACACGTTTTAAGATCTGCCGCCGCAAATGCAGTGCCGCGCCGTAAGAAACCGCTCGTCTGAAAGCACCCTAAAGCTTACTAAATTGTAAAAATATATAATATAATATATATATTAGTTAATTGTGCACAGTAGCACTAGCTCTAACTCATCTAAGTGAGTCGATTCACTGAACCAGCTCGATTGAGTTCCTTGGCACGCTTGTGTTATGATGGAAGATGGTTCGTTTTAAGCCGCTGCAGTTCCGAGTATAAACGTTTCAATTGAATCGAACGAGTTTTTATTAGGAATGAATAAATAGGTAATTACAAGATGTACAACTACTTTTTCATCCTGCTGTATATGTCGCTGACATTTCATCCAGCGAACGTTAATAAAAAGCATATAGGATATAAGTGGAATATATATAGACGTTGCAACTGTCAAAAGAAGTAAGGAAAGAAGAGGTAAGCGTTTTAAATTGCTCTACTATCCTAACAGTCATGGTCATTTTTGTGAAAAGATTATCTCAACATTGTGATGATTTGAACTTTTAACTTTTTAATGCAATAATTTATTTTAATATTATTTGCAAAATGCATGTAATAGAAAACATGATAAGAGGCCCGGGCAACTGAAACGACACGTCACCCTCACAACAATAAACCTACGAATAAACGAATTACTACTTGCAACTAATTGGAAATGGCCATACTCTGGCCAAAACATATCGTCAGTATTTAAATAAGAATTACAATAAATGCAGGGGGAGAAGGATATGCTATTTTTCCTGGTAATTATACAAGATTTCACTATAAGATGGACTCCTTCAAACATTTGTAGGGACTTTACTATTCACACAGTTCAAGGAATACTGGAGAGAGGGCCAACAACCATATAAATACACCCCATTGGAACGACGACCCTCCAGCCATCGCCTCCGGCAAAAACTCTGCCCCTGGCGAGGATTTCCTGTCCAGGAGAGTCCTTCGCCACCTCCCCCGAGAAGCCACCGAGCTTCTTACCAAGATTTTTAAGATTTAAGAGCCACCGTCGTCATGATCCCCAAAAAACACAAGAACCCCTCCGACTTTGCCTCTTATCGGCCCATTGCCCTTCTCAACGTCTTAGGCAAGATTCTCGAGAGAATCCTTGCTGACAGACTGAGAGAACAACTCCAACCTTCTACCACCCCCCCCCAGTTTGGATTCCGTCAAGGAAAATCCATCATCGACCCCCTTCTCTTACTCCACACTAACGTAGCCAAATCCCTCAACCAAGGCTACTGCACCGCCGGTGTCTTTTTAGACATCGAACGTGCTTTTGACAAAGTCTGGCACGAGGGGCTTCTTTAAAAGCTCCTGAACGCCCAAATCCCAGCTGGCTTCGTCAAAATAATCAATAGCTTCCTGTCGCATCGACAGCACAGAGTACGTGTCAAAGGCTTCCTCTCCAATCCCTTCACTCCAAGAGCAGGAGTACCACAAGGATCTATCCTCTCACCAATACTATTTATCCTGTACTGCTACGATATCCCACGCCCCGAGCCCGCCCCAGCCCAATTGTCCGCATCACCCAGTACGCCGACGACACAGCCGTCTGGGTCAGCAGTCCACACGCCTCGGTCGCGTCCCGTCATCTGGCTCGAGATCTTGCTCGACTGGAAGACTGGCTCCGTCTCTGGAGGATCAAACCCAACCCAAACAAGACCCAGGCCATCCTATTTTGCCGCCCATTTAAAGTATACAGCAGCAAATTCCGAGAACGGGACGCCTCCAGCTCTCTCCTTCGATTCTATACCTAGACTGTACTTTCACACACAGGTGTCTCGACACTGCTCAGAAACGCGCCTCCATTCTATCCGTGCTCTGCGGAAACTTCCGGGGCTGCCACCCTCGAACTGTAATTCACACATATAAAACATTTATCCGCCCAATCATCGATTATCGACACCCATGTTTCTGTGGCCTCAAGCCCCACCAGCTTCAACGTCTCTGCCAGAAAGAGAGGCGAGTCTGCCGGGGGATGCTCGGCCTGGATCGCTTCTACCCCTCTGAGGCGGTTTGTGATCGGGCTGGCATTCCCCCTATCGACACCAGACTCGAGTCCCTCCAAGGCCGATATATCCAAAGAGCCATTGACCACAACCACCACGCACAACTTGCCATTCTCACCACTCCGGCCGGGTTTCAATCCCGCCACACCACTTACAAATTCAAGTTCTCGCCCGCCAAATACCTTGGCAACGCCAACTTCCTAACCCCCGACCTGGAGGACGTGCTCGAAAACATCCCAATTGCCCTACGATGACACCTCCCAAACATCCCCACACCACTCTGCAACACGCCCCCACCAAACTAAATGAACACCTGTTTCTGCTCTCTGCTTCTGTTTCAGATCGTCAGAAGATCCAACCTGTTCTCGCTGGGGTTTTCCGTGGTTTCCCTCAGCAGTGAAGGCAAATGCCGGAACAGCTTCAGCATCAGTCCACGGCACACTAAACACACCTAGACACACACATCACTACACAAACACATACACACTACACAACTCACTACACAAATACCAACACCGTTCTGAAAGGAGCCGTTTTTATTTTTGTTACATTCTGCCTCATTTCATCACACCGTTTTCAACCAATGGCGTCCCTGTGTAGCGGCTGGTTGAATGTCCTTGGGCACTCACCACTCATCGATTCGAGTCATCCTACCAATCATAACATCACCATCAGGACGTCGAACGTGAACGTGTACGACCAACAAACTCATCATCTTCAGGCTTAAGAGAAGTTCAATCTTCTAAAGAGCTGGCCGCCTACGGCGGCATTTACATTGATTACGACGACGACGACCCTCTTGTCCTTAGGTGCATTCGGACATTGGTCGTCTTGGGTCCTGCGCGGTCTGGTGCACCGCCTGACCTACTCCGTCGCCTCCTCGAGCCACCAACAACTGCCCCGGGATTGGCGTGAGGTCTGCTTGGTGCCTGACATACGGGGCAATTTCGAACCAACACCACTACTTCGAGGCTTAAGAGAGGTTAAGTGCAATTTAGCAGTGAGTATTCACGTGTCTTAATCTAAACATTGATACTTAGATAGAAGTTTAAAGCTTGTTAAAGTAAGATTCCTTGAAGTAGTTGATCAAAATTGAGAAATAGTCTGAATTCATTAAATAAATATTAAAGAAGTTGCTAGAGGCATATGTCTTAAAATTCACGGTTTTCCAGATAAATATCAAAGTTGAACATATTTTAGGTTCTACAGGAAAGGTAGGTTATTTATTCTAATAAATATTTTAACAAAAGATTCTATCTGAATATTGCAAGCAGTTTTTAAAATATTGAAAAAACCAAATTTCTATAACTTTAACAATTTTGCTTTACTCAAACATGATGCATCCTACAAGATTCTTCTGCTAAATTGGGTGTAGATCCAAGACTAACAAAATTATCAATTTTGTCAGAGGCGTGACATATTCTTTTCCCAAATATTCTGTTGCTTGATAATCAAGACAAAAATATCTAGAACAGTAGGCAGCTTATAGTAACAACCACGTAGAGAATCAGTATTGTACGTTGGCACCCTACACACTGCTGTACCGACCTCCAAAAACTATCACGATGGCTACAGCAGAATAAGTTAAAACCTAGCGCTTCAAAAACTAAAGCAATCGTAACATATACTAAGCCTTGTGCTAACTTAACGAATAAAATTGAAATTAAGGAAATTCGAATTGAATTTGTTGAAGGATTTAAATACTGCAGTTATTATAGATAGGTTACAATCCAATAAACATACGATAGTAGACTATGCGGTTAAAGAAACTGTTAAGAAAATTGGTTTTCTAGGTAGAATTAAAAAGCGTAATTGGCCCTCATTTTGATTATTGCGTTACAATATTGTTTTTATCGAACGAAACCGATTTCAAACGCCTCTAAAAATTACAAACTAGAGCGATGCGTATGATCATTGGGTGTGGAAAAAAACTTGAATAACAGATACGCTAGACGTATTAAATTGCCTGAGCATTAAACAAAGGGTATATTTATTGCAGGACATTATTGGTGATTTATAAGATTGTTAAAGGTCAATTGCCAAATTATATGTACGAATTGATTAAATTAAATACAATGTCAGACCTCATAAAATTGTTTATTTTACAAGGGACTATGATTGCTTAATGAGTTCCTTGAAGCTTAATAAGGAATTCTAATAGTATTCGACAATTTATGAAAGAATGTAAAATCTAAATATTAAGTTATTTAGATCCTAATACAAAGTTAATTCTAAACATTTATCCAACAAACGCAAGTTCATGCATTAGATCGAGAAAGTATCTGTATTGTATATTGTTATTAACATCGAAAGATGAAAATAAAGATTACTTACTTACATTTTACTATGTCGAAAACAGCACACTCTTGGGTTTAATATGTTTATAGAAACATTTTTCGTTCTTATAGTGAGTTCAAGCAGCCAATTTCAGATTTTAACCAACTATTACAGGGCAACTACATCTGGAGTTTTCTCAGAAACCAAAGATTTTTTAATGGTCAAGTCTTTTCATTCTTAGAATTTAACTCAAGAATTGTACCATGCATATATGGCCGTTCTCGACTTAGAAACTCAGTTTTGGTTGTCTTTTTAAACTTTGGTTGATAATAATATGAACCTATTATCTTGTAACGTTCTCTCTTACTCCTCGTCCTTGATTCTGTCAGACGAGGGCTCACGAGTAGCTGCCGTAGAGACGCGATTGTCCAGAAGTCGATCGGCTGAAACACACTTAATAGGGAAACTATACACCCAAAACAAAACACTAGAACTGTATAAAACTGGTCTATTATATTCAAATCCTAAATTATATACAAACGGTAATACAAGCTAGTCAGGTGAAAGCCAAGGAGGGATGCAAGAGGGTTAGGTTAATTGCTTTATTGGCGAAATCGGGCTAAAAGCTTTACGGAATCGATGTAGGTGCCCCTCGGGGGTAATGGTAATTGAAAAGATGCCCAGGAATATTCCAAGCAAGGAGGCCATTCTTACGCAATACAATCCTGCTAGTCCGATCGGACACTTCCCAGCAACGACGGACACGCTCAGCGGACAGCGACGATGCCGGAAAAGCGTTTCTGTGGACCTTTCGGGCTTACCCAGTATTTATTATCTTTGAAGGACACTGAAAGCACACTCTTTGTACCTGGATCGGCCCGTACTGGAAGATGATAGGAACTGACTGTTCGACGGTCGGGTGCTTGCACTAACATGCGATCATTAAAATTTAAGTTCCCAGGAGGCTATGAAAGAAAAAATCATGTCTTAGCTTATTCCGTAAAACTATCTGTTAAATTGACAGCTTGCATTTGAAACAAGGCAAAATCATCAGTTTATAGGTTGTGTTGGCATGCGTTGTGTCTAAGCTACGCCCTACGGAAAAATTTCAGAGCCTACTGGGAACTGGAATTTTAATAAAAATCGCTTGTTACTAGTCAGTTCCCTCATACTGGCGAGTTCACGGAGCGGGGCCGCTATAAGTGGAATAAGTTATACGTGGGGGATCGGCGTACGGCTTGCGTACACACACAATTTAGATTTTAGTACAGTAAGCCTATACAGCACAAACAGCTTCAGACATGTTTCTCAAGTGTTTCAGTCTTTCTGATATCTTTATATAACATTTCAGGACAAAGCCTGGAACTTTTGTGCTGTATGGGAGGCGATAATATTAAATTCTAGAACTTAAATTAATTACAATACAATATGGCAGATTATAATAAACTGAAATATTTAACGGCGGGAATAATATTCGTAAACTTCGTTACACTTGATGCCATTTTTATTAATTTTTTTATATGGACGTTTAAATTTAATATTGAATTGATTTCTTTTGTGAGGAAGGGCCAAAGCAAGAGTTTTTGCAGATGATGCAAAATATACCTTTGGTGGCTTTAGTTTACTCTAGTGCTTTGGGCTGAATTTTTGAGTCAAATATTACTTTTAAACCTATCCGAAAAAAACCTTTGTAAAAGGCTGGAGTCAGAGATTCTTGTCTTCTTGTTCTTCTCGCCGGGAGAAGACACATGATGGCCAAGAGACACGATATGGGTAGTCGTGCATTTATCACTTGAATTTGACTTTCCACAGCTTAAAAAGTTTGTAGACATCAAATATATTCTTCTGGAACGAGGACTTAGTCTTTTAATACTAGTCTGTCTAACGCGCTTCTTGCAGGTAGAAACTTTGACTGGGCTTTCAGGACTTTCTCCATGTTGTTCGTATGACTAAATCTTTAATGAATTTTAGTTCTTCGAAGGTTAAAACTTTAGAGTCTGGGCTAGTATATTAATAAGACGCGGCTAGAAGTTTCAAGGTCAAATTACTTACGTACAAACTATTGACTACGAAAAAACGAATAGAACCTTTTTGGTAGATAATTCCCAGATATTTATCTTTGTAGAACAATCAACGATTTTGAGATATTTACGAAAAACGATTTTTTTTCGAGGATAGTAAGCGTACAAGAAGATCATGGGAACTATAGTGTATTCCTAAGGGTCATATAAAGATATATGCAAAAAATTAGCTAGCAAAGAATTTTTCTGGATTTTTAGAAACATGAGATAAGGCGCCATCTAATAATCGAAATATCAAGTGCAAAATAGTGCAAAGGATAAACGGCTCGACATGCAAAGTTTGTTCTGAGTGTTTAGAATACCTATGTAAGCAATGTAGAATAAATACATTTCTGTTTTAAATATCTGATCTTTCAAGAAACCTGATAAGAACACATCAACTAAACTATTTCAATCTTTTTTCTTTTTAACTTTTGCAAGAAAATGAATTTATTTAACTTTTTTACATATATTGGTGAAAAACCTTTATGGTTTTAACGATTTCTTGATTCTGTGACTGTGAAATTTAGGCCTATGAGTAGCTGCTTTATCACGAAGCTTAGTACTCTGAATCAGATCTATAACGGGCGGTAACTAGTTGAATCCTCAGTTTCTAATTCCTCAGTCAAAACTTGTAGACTTATTTAACTTCAAAAAGTTTTGAGCGTTAGTTCCGAGTTTTAATTTTCCCTGATTTCGTTGTTAACGATTGTATTTAATTGACGTCCTCGAAGGTAAGTTATGCCCCTTTGTCTTAGTTTGCAAAGCTTCTCGGTGGTAATTTAACTTCTTAGAAAGAAGTATAGAAATACTCATTATTCACATCATGATTAGAATACTAACTTACTATGACGAAAATTGAATTTGTGCAAAATTGAAAAAGTTAATGGATTGCCGGAAGTTCTACTGCTCTTGTAGTGGAGGTAGAATTAAGCTAAAAATGCTGAAATATAAATGCCCAACAATGATGCTAGTAATTAAAAGCGAAACGATAATTATCTTTGCCGCAAGTTTTATTAATTAGTCAATAGTAAGCAGAACTTGTTTATCAGAAACTATGCGGAACGTTTTAACGAGACAAAAACTCAGGCTGAGAACTTTGACCTTACTTAATACATAGTCTACACCTTACACTATCAGATTATTATATTTCGATCTTTGGAGTCTAGAGTAGGTCCTGGCAAATGTTCATGTTATCGTACCTCTCCCTAATGTAATGTAGATCGATGCTGGCCCAAAGTTGATTAGTTTGTTTTTTATTTTATTCATCAAGTTAGCCTACATTAACTTAACAACACTTTTATTAGCCATCTTAGCACTTATGGAGATCTAGCTCGCACTTTTATGTGCAGTAGACACACAGTATACGCCTTTGTCTGGCAATTTTGAGATTTTAGAAAAAGAGAAGTCTTTGAAATGTAAGAGTGAAATAGCACATACATAAAAAGGTCGAGTTTTACTTAAATCATCCTTATTAAAAAATCAAGAACCTTCCAGTTGTATGTAATAACAAATTAATTTTATAACTAGTTGGTAGAAGATAATTATACTTGAGATTTATATAATTATTCGGTTTATTCTTATTGATGGATTATTTTTTTAAATAAGAAAGTAGTACTATTTATTATATTTTACAACATAAACACCTTATGCAAACAAATGGATTTACAAATACCAAAAAAGTTTTGTTTTACATAATTCAAGTAAAATCTAATTTTTTCAGGTGCATGCATCATAGCATGTAAGCCATAACTTAATGGCATATCTGTTCTGAAATTTACCCCATAATCACTTTAGTTGTAATAAATGTAATTATGATTATGGTGGATTGTGCAGTAATCCTTCCGTCAGAGATAAATTAGAAGGTTATGGCTCTGGCGTTTACTTTTTTACGTCTACCAAGGATGTTAGGAAATTTACTGATGTTGCTTCATAAACATAAATTGTAAGAAAAATTCTTGTTTCCGAGGGTAACTGTCAATATCTCCCTACTTTTCTTTGAAGTATGCAATTGTTTCCAGGTTTTCAGTTTCGTTATTAAAAGACTGCAGCAAGTAATATCTGTAAAAATACAATCAATCTACTCATCAGAGAAATTATCTTAATCTTAAAATAACCAGCAAAGTTCATTTTTAGTACTATCTGATAAAAAGAAGTTTAAGCAAAGATTGATATCTATCTCATCTGAACATCATATAAGTATTCTCGGCATTCTATTGCACTTTTATAACTCAATTCTACGCATATTCTTCTCCCCCACCACGCCTAAAACCCGAACTGTATAGTAAAATATAGCCGGGACAGACACCGACATTAAACAGTTTCAGCCTGCAGGTCAGGCAACACGTATATCAGAGGATTTTTGTTTTCTTTTTTTCTGTTAACATAAAGTCGGTGAATTACCTATCGATTCTAATTGCAAAGTATTGTACCAGTGCAATTCTTGATCAAGTGCTCAATTCCAAGGTCTTTGTTGTGATTTGTTTTGAATGCAATTTTCGATTTAATTAACACAAGGTGAGTGCATTGTTTTTAATTTTGACAAAAAAAGATTTTATTTTATCTTTTGTTTATTTTTTAATTTATCAAAGAATTGTGTTAATCTTGATAATGAAAATATATAGACATAAAGAAAAATGTAAATAAGATACAGGAACAAACAATTCTTGTTATTTACGTGGTCAATTTAAGCATTTTAATATTTTTCAAGGTAATTTTGTTTTAGTAATCTAACGAAAAATGATAATGATTAGCTATCATTTATTTATACTACATAACAAGTTTGAAAATTACTCTACATAATAACACCTGTATTACATTACATCACGTATTAAATAATGTCCAGTTTTTTTAAGGAAACCTTAAAAAACATCTTACCCAGAATTAGAGATAATTTTTCTTTTGTATTTTATACTCTGATAAATAGATAGACAGACTTAATTTATTAAAAAAAGAATTAATTAGAAACAAGACTGCATTCACATTTTTAACGTAAAGGAAGGTCTTGGACGGTCTTGAATAAAAATAACCTGAAATTTGGAGGAATATGTTTTATTCAGCTGAGATGTTTTGTTGGTTATTTTTAAGAATTGCTTTCTTTTCTACTTGAAATCTTTGATTTTAGCCTCTCTATCTTCAAAAGGAGAATTTTCCGTATGTAAAAAATTCTGTCTTGTTTGCAATAAGATAAAACTAAATATTTTGGTTGGTGTTATTTTTCGATTTTCATTTGTTGTTGGTACGCACAGTTTAAATTTAAAAACAAAAGAACTTTCAAATTCAGATTCATATACTATGTAGATTTTGTAATTTGTTATTAAGTTTCTAAAAACATCAAAATAAGCTTTTGAATACATTATTAGAGGTTAATATACTGTTACAGAAATCGATTCTAACAGATATCATAATTATTTCATAAAAAAGGGTAAATAACCGACCAAAATCAATAATAAAAGTTATAGAAGTAATAAATACCTACCCTTGATTGTGTTTTTTATGTACCTACACTCTTTTTCTAACAAAATTTAGATCTGAAAATTCCAAATTATTCCATAACGGACAAACTCTTCTTTAAAATCTCAAAACCAATGCTCGAGCTTCGAAGTTTTTATTTTTTGTTGCTATAAAAACAGTGTCTGCATTTTCGAATGTGTCATCTTTTGTGCAGCTTTTGAAATTCTTATAGTCCTCTGTCATAAAGAATCTGCTGATGATGTTAATCATCTTTTTTTCTTATTTGACGAATATTTGGTTAATTGACATTAATTCTACTTAACACGATCAATTCAGTGATTACACTTGTTCCTGGCTCATTTTGGTGGTCTTCTGACTTATTGCAACAGTCTTATGAGCTATTAAGTGTATCTGCCGAATACTAAACAGGGCATACTAGAGAAAAGCTCGGTGAAAGATTATTAGGAGGAAATAAGCTCCCATTCTAGCAGACCAAACTAGAGTCTCATGCAATTCAAATTACGTGACTGTAAAAAGTATCAAACCACTACAAAATTTTCGACAAAAACTGAGTCTTGTCGGTTGTGATCCCACCTTTTACTTGGATTGACTACCGAGTCTCTCGCAAAATTAGTTTGATTTACGAAATTGATTAACTGGAAGATGAATTAGTTGAAGGCGGTGCTTAGGTTATTTCTTTGATCCCTTTATCTGCACTTTATATATTACCAGTAATTGACATTCTCGCATTTTCTATCATTGTGGATCGCAAGCAGATTGTCGGTGATTCATGGAAATGATACGCATCTAAACATTATGTAGTACTCAAACAATTATTACGAACACGAATTTACAAAATTAACAGTCCGTTTCACACATCACACGCAATATAAAAATTAGAAAATAAAATCTCAGTAGGTATTCATTGCATAGCTTACGTTGACATTAAACTCTTATTAATAATTCTTCCAGTATTGGTAATTCGTTCTCTACACACGCTAAGATTTGTTCATTGTGCGTACGATCGTCCACAGAATGGCTCAAGGCTTCGGGCTTTTCTCTTTTAAACCTTCTTATGGGAAGCTTAACGCGGGCTGAAGAATCTCACTTCTTGCATTTCTTAGAGTTCAATTTCAGCTACCTACGTTAGCTAGTACAGTTAGGGTTAGGTATTTCATCGGCACGATCGGTAATCTTATGATGAAGACGATTGCTGGTTGAGATCATGAAAAAACCAGTAACTTTCTGTAGGAACCCGGAAAGACCTTCCCTACCGCTATTAACAAACCAAGTTCCATATCTGCTGTTGTCTGCTTCTTTCAAAAATTAAGAAAAAGCAAAAGACGCTTGTTAGTGCCCAGATTACTAGAAAGCCATTCATTTACCACTATCAGCAACCAAAGCTCCATCTCGATACCATATGTTTCGGAATAATAAGATATCTATAAAAAAAATAGACAGTTGGTGGTATCAATATCGTTTGAAAACCACTCTTTTGCCACTGTCAACGATCACAGCTCCTCTTGATTTAGTTTTGACACGGTGACCTATTGTATCAAAATAACATACCCTTTTGGGTGAATGGTCTTTGCTTAAGGTCTGTCTAAATCAGTTTTTAGATAATTTATTGTTGAATAGAGGCAGTTCATGTCTGTGATTCGCAAAGTAAAATTACTTATAAAAGATATATAACTATAACACACTTTGTATAGTTCCAACCAATTTTACCGACGGCAAAAATTACAAGGATTTTGCGGGATCCTTTGTAGGTGTCTTAGTAAAAGTTAGGTTACATAACAAAAGAGACTTGCAGAAAATTTGTTTTCGGTAAGCATTGGCCGTCAAGGTCATTTCTATGCTAATCACCATTTCCTTTGAAATGATATTTACAAACTACGTTTATGAAACACGAACATTTGCAAATTGTTCTATTGTAAGACAGGTTGTGCATTTTAAAAATAGAATCGGAGGATGCAGGTGGCACTTTCTATATTATTTAAAATAACAGGGACGGCTCATGCTATAGGGTGCAGGGACATGTGCCCTCCCAAAAATTTAGATTACGTTAAAGATTGATATAACCGGATGAATTTTGGAAAGTTGTGTGTGCTTTGATATTAAATACATAGCTCAGATTCACAATCTCAAGTATTTTATTAACAAGAACATTTTAAATGCAATGAATACTATTTTGCTGAAATTGTTTCTAAGAATATACAGGGTGGCTGAAAAATCGTTCACCAGCCTATAACTATTTAATTTTTAAAGATATGAAAAAAATGCAAAGAAGAAAGTTGTTTGATGTAATAAGAGGCATAATATCATGCATTGAAGGAAAACCCAACGCCTACTGTTTTCGCGTAACATCAACTAACTTTAATTGTTTAAATGTAACATCCTGTATATTTCTCAAAATTCTGAATATACCTGAAATTCTCTTTTCAACCATATAACATACTTAACGATTCTCTTGAGGTTTTGGCCTGTAAGATTACCCGATTTATCAATTCTGTATTACTTCTTATGGGGCTTTTTAAAGCATCATGTTTATGTTACTCTATCGGCAAGTCTAAATGAGTTGAAAAATAAATTTTTCTACTCTGAGAATTAAATTATGCTTAGCGCGTTGTAACATTTCTGGCGTAACTAATGCTATAGCTGCAGTCATTTTAGTTTCCAACTCATTTAGACTTGCCGATGGAGTTAGATAAACATGATCTTTTAAAAAGTCCCAGTAGAAGCAATCTAGAATTGATAAATTGGGTAATCTTGCAGGCCAAGACCTCAAGAAAATCGTTAAGTATGCTATATGGTTGAAAAGAGAATTTCAAGTGTATTCAGAATTTTGAGAAATATACACGGTGTTCCATTTAAACAATTAAAGTTAGTTAATGTTAGGCGAAAACAGTAGGCGTTGGGTTTTCTTTCAATGCATGATATTATGCCTCTTATTACATCAAACAACTTTCTCCTTTGCATTCTTTTCATATCTTTAAAAATTAAATAGTTATAGGCTGGTGAACGATTTTTCAGCCACCCTGTATAATAGCAATTAGTTTTTTCCCTTCCCACTATTTAGAATAGAAGAAAATGCTTATTAACAAAAATCAACTGGTTTCAAAGTAAAATCAATTGGAACAGAATATACAACATGAAAACGTAAACAAAACTTCTAGTTTCTTTTTTGTGGTTGTTCTAAGGAGTGTCCCAAAAATAGTTACGTCAGAGTTGGCCTTGGAGCTGAACGTATGTTATTTTGGTGGTTTTGATCGTCAGTTTTAGTGGCAAGTTACATTTTTATAAATCAGTAATCAAAAACAGGCAACTTTCTTGATTGAAAACATTAAAATATTAAAAAAGTGTTAATTTGGGCTTAACAGGAAACGCTGAGGAAACATTTCTACTAATCCAACATCTTTTAAAATCGCACATAAAATGTCAGATTTGACAATTTCTAAATAAAATTCATTATGGTTTATCCGTGTATTATGTAAACAAAGAGAGATGTTTTTATATTCATAGCCAGCCCTGACATAAATATCTCTGAAACACTCGTTAGTCTGGGTCATGGTAAGAGGTGATCCGGAAAATGCGTCTCCAGATTATATTGACCATGGTTTTGCTCCATACAATAGCTGGAGATACTGCTGCATTAAGAACTTTTATTTTAGTAAACTGTTTTTGCCCTCTTCGTTCTTGTAAAAACCTCGTGAACAGTTTAATCTTATTCTGATACAATATTATACTTCCCATATATGTAGACCCGTAAATCTATTGTTCTATTGTTTTATCATTTATCAACGAACTCCGAAGGAGTCGTTACTCAATTTGCGAAGTCTGTAGGTCTGTCCGCATTTCTTTTAATTTTGAAATTTTGACTTCAGATTTGGATTCTATAACATCAGAAACTAAAGATCACGTGGTGTCTTCGTTTTCTGATATCTCCTCGGGAAGATTTTCAAAACTTTTGTTTTTACTTTAGAATCATATTCTACATAAAAAATAAGAGATACGTATACTTTTAGTTTTTTGATATCACCTCGGGAACATGGTCAAAATGGCCGCCGAAAGAATAAAACGGAGTTCATTGTGTTTGCTCATCTGTTTGCTCATACAGACACACATAACCTTTGTTTTCCTCTTTTTTGTTGTTAGACCTGCTATTTTGGATGCTTGTGGTAAATCATTGGCATAGATCATCGGCAAAGTCAAGATCTAGTATTTTTCAAAATCCCATTTTATTCTTTCTCTTTTATTAGCCACACATCTTTTTCAAGATTTCTTCCAGCTCTATTGTGAATAGTACTAATGTACCCAAACATTTATTTTTAATTCAGCAGATAGCTTTCCATACGATTTGTGTTCCTTCAACCCCATTGTTCTATGCTCAGTCAGTCTTTTACTTATCTCAACTACTGTTTGATTAAGCAAAGTCTTTTTACAGAAGATCTTATTCGTGCCCCTTTAATTATCAAATAACTTTAGGTAATTGTGTGTCTTTCTTCCAGTCTCTAAGAAATTCCCCTCTAAGCAATAATGGTTGAAAAATTTTTGAGTTGCTGTTATTCCATCGATTCCTGCGCTTTCTCATTTTTTTTCCTTCGTCCCTGGTTGAAGATTTATGTTCACGGACAAGTTTTGGTTCTTTTCATTCTTTGCTTCCTTCTGTATCTTGAACTTCTGCCACCACCTGCTCATTCATACCTACTTAATTTTCTTATATTGCAAATAGTTTTATACTGCCCCTGCGTTTATCTCTTCTAACTGACAGTTTGTATCTTTTTTTGTTCTTCTATACACGTTTTGTATTGGTTGTGTTTTTCTGTATATTTCTCTTTTAAACTTAGTCCAATTTGCTTCTTTTTGTCTACTCTCTTCAGGTCAAATATTTCTTGGATTGTTTTTATTTTCCTCTTAATAGTTACTTTATACCTTTTAGTAAGCTTTAGATTTAACCTCCTGTTTCTTTTTTGGTGTTCTGTATCTTCCCAAATGTTCCTTTCTCGTTTTTTCTATCTGACAAAACTCTTTCTATCTCCTATCAGAACATACACGATCGATTTTTGTTGTTTTCCTTATCCCACTATAACTACGTGTATGTCATTTCCTATCTTATCCTGTTGGTTTGTTTCATTCCATATCTTCATATTTTTTTTCTCGCTGCTTGATTTCATCCTTTAAAATTAATTGTCACTAATATATCTTGCGCTTTTCAAAATATAAATTTATGATTTTTAAAATAGCCAATTCTTATCGCACTTCGTGTTCGTGACCGTTTATCAACGCAGTTCACTGGCCCAACACATTTCATAGAAACTTTCACCTATTAAATACTTTTATTATTTTTTCCAATTATTAAAGAACTATTGAGTTTTTAGCTATCACTTGTCTACTTATTTATCAATATGAATTATCTACGTTTCATCAATTGTCAATTAAATTACCAAAACCTACAATCATAACGGAATTGTGTTGAACAATTTTAGCTCTCTTTAAAACCATAGTAGTGTATTCGATTTTTTTCCTAGCTATTCCGGCTTCTGAGACACCTACCCTGCGTTATATTGAATTTGGTTTACAAACACGCATCAAAATACAAAACAAGTTATGTAATGATTTCTTTCAGATTCAATTTGATTTAATAGTATTTTTCAAATAATAATAATTAATAAAACTAAAACATTCCTTTAATATCATTCCTAAAACTGTACTTTGAAGAATGTTTTAGGAAACGAATAATATGATTCACATCAATTATTGAGTGCCAAATCTACTTGAAGATAAACTCATTAATGAATAGAAAAATCTGACTAATATCATTTTTTCTGTAATTTGTAAATTGAACTATCGATAAGGATTAAGTAATCGCGGAATTTATTTGTTTTTCCGGAACACCTTATCTAAGACTGTGACGTCATATATTTGCTATTGCTAGCTATCTTATTAGTTATTAGAACTATTAGTAATTAACCTTATACATGAAGATAGCAATTTGTAGTTTTAGGTCATCAGCAGTTATTTATGCCGTAATAAGATAATATTGTACTTACTATATTTCTAACCAAGCCTATGTTTGTAAAGTAATAAGCGACGAGAAAGGGTTTGGCTTGATAGCAGCAGATAGGATTATCAATACTAAAATGGTTTTTATGCAAAATAATCAATTTTAAGAACTGTCTGATATACTAATACTTTCAAAGTGAAACTGCAAATTTATTATTGTTAATAATATAGGAAAGTCAAATAATTTACCTTTCTGAATTTCAGGTTAGAATTTGCATGAAATCCCATGTTAACATTTTCTTGTCACGTTACGATTATTATCGAGAGATTTATTAAAATTAGAAAACAAATAGATCAAATATATGAGATACTGCATGTTTTAGCAACTTGATATCTAAAATGCAATTTATAACCTTGATTGCGAAGAATTTTAAGCAAGTTATTAATATGAATTAGTAAGTTAATCAAGCTTGACGACATCAAGTCCCTCTAGTAGTTATACAATTCTTGTTGTAGTACGTCGTGCTTGTTTTAATTATACCTCTAAAGATCCACAAAGTCGTTAAGTAACTCGTATATTATCTCCGTCTTAAATAAGTTACAGCTTTAATTAACGGCATTTGTTTGTGACACTTTTGAAGGTTCTCTTTATTAAAATGAGCAGCAAAGTTTAGTCTGTTTGTAAATGCGCGGTTGTTTCAATATTAAAGCAAGTGAGCATGCTGTGACAAAGATGAGAGTTACTGCATTCTTGCATCGAAGTTCAATTGTACATTGAACAATAAAGATGTAATACTACGCTCAATACAATTAAATACATTTAAAAGTATATTGGAAGTAAAAATTTTTCTTCGTCTATTGAGACATTTTAATGCCTCGGGTAACAAAACTTCTGGAATTTCTGATTTCGATCATAATATTCAGAAAATAGCAGTTTAGTAATTTTATACAGTACAAGTAGAAAACAGAAGAAATATGAGAAAGAATACAAAAACTAATGAATTATGTAAAATGAGGAAACAACTTGATCGGAACGCAATAGTTGGAAAACATCAAAAGAAAATATAATAACTTTATAACTTTATCTGGCTGCCATAAACTAACGATAGCAAACAAAATTCCAACTAACATTGAAGAATTCCAAATAGATTGAATTCTCATTTAGCAAAGATATAGAAATCAAACAGAAGATTCCACGAGTTATTGCGTTCGAGGTAGTAAGTAACTACAACTTTTTAATGATGAAATGCAGGACAAATCTGAAAACTACAATGAGAAAACTAAGGGCAAACAGTGAAACATAGAAAATCTGAAAATGAAGAAATGTGCAAAAAATGCCAAATGAAAGTTTGGCAATCAAGAAAAACCATATTAGCATCAAAATCGACAATAGCAAAAATTCATTGCTTTCGTTGACAGGAAAAGGTAGACTGGGAAAGATATTCCAAATATTTGGAGGAATAGAAATTACATTCAAAGCCAAACGAGGGAACCTCGGTGGCCCTGATCCTAGCACCCGACTGTCAACCTGAAAGTTGTCAGTTGGATCCCCAGCCATACAAAGAAGACTTGTAAAAGCATGTCATTTTCCGGGAGGAATGTAAAGTTGTGGGTCCCATGTGACTAGGATAAGTTGCAGGTTAAGAATCCCTACCAGAGGTTGAAGTACCTCCGGATTTGGCTAAATTCTAGTAAGCAACAAAATAACCATAACTGTTGAAACCACGACTCGAAACCTTAACCACAAAAAGAATGACAACAAAGCCAAGCGAGTTATATTGACTCTGTACCCAAAAACTGAATAGGGTTAATAGAACACAATGAAAAAAGAAAAGAAGCATTATTTGATTTAAAAAAAGTCACAGATGATTTTAACATGACGCGACGAACCAAACAGAGAGAAAATTCATGAACGGAGATTAAATAACCATAAAGCAATACAGTGTACGAATAAACACAAAAAAGACTAAAGTAGTGATATGCCGAAAAACGGCTGAAGCAGTGGATACCATAAAATTAAGAAATAATAAAAAAAGATGGAATGAAAATGCTAACTCTTTGCAAGAAACGATCAAACCAAATGTCTCAAAAAACTAACGATTAAGAAATACCGCTCTACAACTGTAAATGACCCGGCAACGAAAAAGATAAAATTTAAAACTAATAGACTTGAAAATAAGAAGGAATCGACGCGACAAAGACTAAGAACAAGCACTAAAGGAAAAAATAAACAGAAAAGTTGGAAAATAGCTACATGGAATGTGAGAGGAGTCGATGGAAAAGAACACGAATTAACTTATGAATTTAACAAACTAAATTTGGATGTATGGACAATATCAGAAACCAAACGAAAGGGACAAAGAGAGATTATATTGGACCATGGCCATGTATTGGTATATAGTGGAGTACCACAAGAAAAACGAGCTGCCGCAGGGGTTGCTTGTATATTAAACAAGGAATTATCAAACAGTTTAAGAAAATGGGATTCACGCTCGGAACGAATACTCATAGTGGCACTAATGATGGATGGCAAAGTCACAACGGTTACAGCTGTTTATGGACCTGATGAAAACGAAAAAGCAAAAATTAAAGATAAGTTTTGGGAGCAATTGAATGAAATGACAGAGAGTAGCAAGGGGAAGATTATTGTAGCAGGAGACATAAATAGTAGCATTGGAAATAAAGATACTCATGCAGGAGTACTGGGAAGACACGGTGAAAGTAAGAAGAATAATAATGGAACAAGACTAATAAATTACCGTCAGCCAAACAACTTAATAATAGCAAACACATTTTACCAACATAAGGACATACATAAATACACGAGAGTTGGCCCAAATAAAGAAAAATCGATCATAGATTATATACTGGTAGAACGGCATATTAAAGCGGAAGTAAATGATGTAAGAGTCATGCGGGGAACAGAAATACACACTGACCATTTTTTGGTATTAGCCAAATTTAAAAAAATTGAAAATAAAGAAAAACTAAAAAGAAAAGAAAATAATTCGAAATTTCTCAACATCAAAGATTATAAAATGAGAAAAGCAGACATAGCAAAGGCATTTAAAAATACATTAACTAACAAAATAAATAAGCTGAATGGAATAGACAACCTACGAGCAGAAGAAAGTTGGGAATTATTTAAGAAGGTGACTCAGCAAGAGAAGTATGTGGGGAATTTAAGAAAAAAATAACATGAAACAGACTGCGTGGTGGAGTCAAGAAATTAAAAATGAAATAAAAATCAAGAAAAATCGATGGAAAAATTATCTACATAATGGATCAGAAGCGAAATACGAGGAATACAAAGAACAGAGAATCAAAGTCAAAAATATGGTGAAAGAAGCTGGATTGAATTCGGTGGAAAAATGGAAGAAAATTCAAAAGAACCAAAAACTTTTCTACAAGGTATTAAAAAATATGAGAACTGGGAAACAAAACCAAATATCCTCAATTCTAGACAAAGATGGAAACATATTAACAGAAGATAATAGAATCATGAACAGATGGAAGGAACACTTCTAGGATTTGTTAGGCAATCGGAATACTGTAGAAAACAAAAACTGGACAAAACAGACAAGAAAAGGTACAGATGAAGTAATCCAAACACCAATCACAAAGGAAGAAGTAATAGAAGCTATAAATACCCTAAAGAATGGAAAAGCCCCAGGATACGACAAGGTAACCACAGAAATGCTACAAAAGAAAAAGGCATCGAAATGTTCTGCAAAGTATGCAATAAAGTATGGGAAGAAGAGACAATACCCAAAGACTGGAAGATTGGACTAATATTACCAATATTTAAGATAGGAACCATCCGAGATAGTAATCATTACAGAGGCATAACATTGTTGAGCGCAGCACTTAAAACTTACGAACGGATTTTGGAAAACAGATTAAGGAAATACATCGAACCAACTCTAGATGAATCACAAAGCGCATTTAGAAAGGGAAGAGGAGTGCAATACCACATCTTCACAATGAAACAGATTATTGAAAAGATTAGATTGAGCAGAACAAAGGCATATTTTGCATTTGTCGATCTGGAGAAAGCATTCGACAAAGTTCAAAGGGAAACAGTGTGGAAAAGTTTAGAAAAAAGAAGAGTTGATAGTAAGTTAATAAGAGAAATTAAGAACATCTATAAAGAGAACCACTGAATATGTCATACATAAAAGCAGAAGATCAGTGGGATTCGAAGCACAGGACGGATTGAGACAAGGGGGAGTCCTAAGTCCCGTGCTTTTCAATACATCGATCGACGAAATACTAACAGCATGTAAACTAAAACTACAGAAGCTACACATTGGATACAAAAACCTAGAACCAATAGGAATAACTCAATGCTTGTTCGCAGATGACATAACACAATATTAACACCAGGAACGAAATACTTAAAAAACATGGAATGACAATAAACATTAACAAAACAAAGGTAATGATGACATCACAGGGAGAGGACGAGACATTGAATATAAAAATTGA